>SSNR01000767.1:69695-75234 GCA_006937965.1 Callopanchax toddi | reverse complement strand
AACCCCAGTGACCCCTAATGAACCCCAGTGGCCTGTAGTGAACCCCAGTGGCCCCTAGTGAACCCCAGTGGCCCCTAATAAACCCCAGTGACCCATAGTGAACCCCAGTGACCCCTAGTGAACCTCAGTGACCCCTAATGAACACCAGTGACCCCTAATGAACCCCAGTGACCCCTAGTGTACCCCAGAGACCCCTAATAAACCCCAGTGACCCCTAGTGAACCCCAGTGACCCATAATGAACCCCAGTGACCCCTAATAAACCCCAGTGACCCCTAATGAACCCCAGTGGCCCCTAGTGAACCCCAGTGGCCCCTAGTGAACCCCAGTGACCCCAGTGAACCCCAGTAGCCCCTAGTGAACCCCAGTGGCCCTCAGTGAACCCCAGTGGCCCCTAGTGAACCCCAGTGGTCCCTAGTGAACCCCAGTGGCCCCTACTGAACCCCAGTAGCCCCTAATGAACCCCAGTGGTCCCTAGTAAACTCCAGTGGCCCTCAGTGAACCCCAGTTGCCCCTAGTGAACCCCAGTGGTCCCTAGTGAACCCCAGTGGTCCCTAGAGAACCCCAGTAGCCCCTACTGAACCCTAGTGGCCCCTAGTGAACCCCAGTGGCCCTAAGTGAACCCCAGTAGCCCCTAGTGAACCCCAGTGGCCCCCAGTGAACCCCAGTGACCCCTAATGAACCCCAGTGACCCCTAATGAACCCCAGTGACCCCTAATGAACCCCAGTGACCCCTAATGAACCCCAGTGACCCCTAATGAACCCCAGTGGCCTGTAGTGAACCCCAGTGGCCCCTAGTGAACCCCAGTGGCCCCTAGTGAACCCCAGTAGCCCCTAGTGAACCCCAGTAGCCCCTAGTGAACCCCAGTGGTCCCTAGTGAACCCCAGTAGCCCCTAGTGAACCCCAGTGGCCCTCAGTGAACCCCAGTGGCCCNCCCTGTTCTGTTGTTTTACTGATAAACAGCTGGTATTGGGTAATTATGTTTGATCTTACAGATGGATTACTCATAAACTACAACTCTGTTGCAAAGCTCTTTTTTTAGCCATGACATTAGGATAAATCATGTAAGTGATTTGGTCCAGTTCTAAAATCATCTGGAGCAGGAAGAGGAAACATGGGAGGGGACTTGGGTCAGCGTGGGATAGATAACAAGCTCACCTCTCAAGGTTCACTAACACACACATCAGAAGTGAAGAGGAGGTCATTGTCTGACTCCACCCATCATCTCTGATGATGAGACACCAGAGTGAGAAGAGGATTGTGAAAGCAGAACACTTTCCTGTTAGCTGAGTGATTGTTTCAGAGTCCAGGAATGTGAAATCGCTTCACCCAGAGCTGACTGGAGGGTGTTGGGGGAGGTCTGGGAAACGAAGCTGGAGGAGGGATTTTATGTGGAGAGGCTCAGGGAGGGACTCCAGCCAGGAGGGTTACACACAAACCACCAGCTCAGGGTTTGGGTGTAACACACTCAGAAGTCATGACCTCGTTTTAGAGGTTCACAGTAGACCAATCACCATCTTTTATTAGTTGGTTTTAAATGGAGAAATGCAGAGGTGGGTAGAGTACCCAGAAAATGTACTTAAGTAAGAGTAGCACTATTTCATCATATTTTTACTCAAGTAAAAGTAAAAAGTTGCTGTCCAAAAAAATACTTGAGTAGGAGTAAAAAAGAAAAAGAATTTGGTTAAAATTCTACTTGAGTACTGAGTAACATACACCAGATTTTTTTTTAATTACATCATCAGACAGACAAAAATATAAAGTTTTGGGGAAATTCTAGTATCTTAAAGGCTAAAATGAAAAACGCTAATACACATACATAATAAAATTACAAAATAGCTCATTTTAAGCCGAAGAAGTACTTTTCTAAGTCATTTTTATTTTCAATATAATGCTAGTACAGTAGATCTAGCTAGCTGGCTATGTAGCTATCTATTTAGCTAGCTAGCTATATATAGCTTTTTTAGATAGATATGTATCTATGCAGCTAGCTAGCTAGATAAAGCTAGCCAGCTCAACAGATAGAAAACGAGAGTAGGAAAACAAAGCTGGTGCAGAAACAGGTGGTTCCTTTAATAAACTGTAGGTGTGTCTGTGTCTGGTGTGTTTTTATTAAACGGTGTTTGTTCTTCTGTAAATTATACTCGCAGTAAAAAGAGGATTCAGAGATTTTACTCAAGTAGTAGTAGCGATGCTTAACAAATATATTACTCAAGTAAAAGTAAAAAGTACGGTGAATTAAAATTACACATAAAGTACATTTTTTTCAAAAAGTCACTCAAGTAAATGTAACTGAGTAAATGTAACTAGTTGCTACCCACCTCTGTTTTTGGGATTGTACCCAAAGGATTTCTCACTTTTTTAACTTTTTAAGCAAAAAGCAAAAGGATGCAACATAAAGTGAAGATAAGATGACTTTAGTGAGCGTGGACTGTGTGACCTCCAGTGACCTCCAGACCTGCTAACTAACTGGATCCAGTGTTAGTGATAATGAGTCTCACGTCTCTGGATCTTCTTCACAGAATCATTTCAATTCACTGGAGGGTTCCCAACATGAGCGCCCTGTTTAAGGTCAAAGGTCAGACAGTCTCCTTCAGGATTTCCTGGTAGTCAGCAGAATTCATGGTTCCATCGGTTCCAGCTGGAGGTCCAGGTCCTGAAGCCCAGACCATCACACTACCATGAGGTTTGAGTTTTACTCCACATGGAAACATCCGTGTGTTGTTTTTACTGCAGATGGTCAAAGACATCCCCTCACTGTGAGATGTTCTCCAAACACCTGTTCAGCCACCAAACCAAAGACCCTGAGAGGATTCAGTCATTTAATGTGTGCTAGTCTGAGCTGTGAGACTAAACTCAGGTTCTTCAGTCCTAAACTGTCTTCACTCATGAACATCCGTCCTGACAGGTTCTGGAGACGTTCTGGGACTGGAGGAGTGTCCAGTGAAGGTCCAGACCTCAGCAGCAGGAGCTCCTGATGCCTGTCAGACGTTTCACACCCAGTCGTTAAACCTGCTGGTTTTATTTCTGTTTTCTGCCATCGGGCTTGTTGCTGTCAGTCCATCGATGGGATTAGTTTGAGCTGAGTCTGGACTGTGTGACCTTACTATTAAACTCCTGAATCAGTGATGATGAACTCTTCTGAATCTCCAGTGATGATGTGTGAAGATGACTGTGAACTAAATGAGAGTAACAACAACCTCAGAGGGTGTGGAGCGGAGTCAGAGGCTCACTCCACCCCTACAATCAGCTCCTGTGGTATTCTGACCACTTTAAGACCTCAGAAGAGTCTGTCAGCTTGTAAAACTCAGAGCACAGCTTTCCCCTTTTCATACAGAAAACCCCACTAACAGTTAGCAGACGTTTTGAGGATAAACTGTTATAAACTGAGGATAAAATGTTCAAACTGGAAGAAGCATTGTGTTCATCTTCCCACTGCTGAGGGAGCAGAGATGGTTTTCATTAGGAAGGAGAGGAGGAATTTAGAGCATCTGGGTCAAATACTGTCAGCTATTAATCAGAGAGACAGACGGAGACAAACTCTGAGAGGAGATAAACTATCAGAGCACTGAGAGGGAGGGACGAGAGTGGGATCATAGAAATAAATAAACCTCAAACCAGTGACCTGAGGGCTGTTTACTCTGCTCCAGGGCTGGGCTTGTGCCAGGTTAGGGTCAAAAACAAGGCTGATGTAGTCCAACTCCTCCTCTGAAGCTCAGCGCTGCTTATTCAAAACACCTCGTGGTCGTTGGTGGTAAAAGTTGCACAATGTGTTCTGAAGCTGGGAGGGTGATCACAGTTTCATTTTTGTGGTTTGGGTTTTAGAAAATGCAAAAGTGATCATCTCTGTGTTCAAACTTGACTCCACCCACTGATGGAAGCATGGGTTTTCTACCAGCACCCAGCCGATCAGGGACAGAGCATCCAGGATGAGCCTCTGCAGGCCTGACCTCAGTTCACCCTTCAGCTGCACCTCAGTCTGGCCTTATCTAGTAAAGGAACAAGAACTCAGAACGAAGACCCAAACAACTCAAATCAGGGCTTTCAAACTCATGGCCCGCTGGCCAACTGGGGCCCACAGGACAATAGTGTGTGGCCCCAACATGATAGGAAAATGTCATGTTAGTACAGCCTGTGACTTTGACACATATGACACTTTAAAGTGTGGTGTGCAAAGAAATCACATGGTGACTGTGGCTAGGAGTGGAAAGAGAGATCGCCTCCCACGTCAGAGAGCATGGGTTCAAACCCCAGCCTGGCCATGTGTTGAAGGATTTATTATTATTATTATTATTATTATTATTATTATGTGAGAGCCCTGGGTTCAAGACCCAGCCCAGTCCTGTGTCAAAAAAACTATTTTTTATTTAGTACCGATTGATTAATTTATTTTTGTGTTATTTATTAATTTGTTTGGAGTTTTTTTCATCTTATTTTGTGTTAAAGAATTTGAACGAAATGACAGATTCACATTTTTTAACAAAGCTTTCCTATGTAAAACTGGATGTGGCCCAGGCTCACCCAGACTCTGACCCCAGTAAACCCAGTGGCCCCCAGTGGCCCCTAGTGAACCCCAATGGTCCTCAGTGAACCCCAGTGGCCCCTAGAGAACCCCAGTGGCCCCTAGTGAACCCCAGTGACCCCTAGTGAACCCCAGTGACCCTCAGTAAACCCCAGTGGCCCCTAGTGAACCCCAGTGGTCCTCAGTGAACCCCAGTGGCCCCTAGAGAACCCCAGTGGCCCCTAGTGAACCCCAGTGGCCCCTAGAGAACCCCAGTGGCCCCTAGTGAACCCCAGTGACCCTCAGTAAACCCCAGTGGCCCCTAGTGAACCCCAGTGGCCCTCAGTGAACCCCAGTGGCCCCTAGTGAACACCAGTGACCCTCAGTGAACCCCAGTGGCCCCTAGTGAACCCCAGTGACCCTCAGTGAACCCCAGTGGTCCCTAGTGAACCCCAGTAGCCCCTAGTGAACCCCAGTGGCCCTCAGTGAACCCCAGTGGCCCTCAGTGAACCCGAGTAGCCCCTAGTGAACCCCAGTGGTCCCTAGTGAACCCCAGTAGCCCCTAGTGAACCCCAGTGGCCCACAGTGAACCCCAGTGACCCCTAATGATCCCCAGTGACCCCTAATGAAACCCAGTGACCCCTAGTGAACCCCAGTGACCCCTAGTGAACCCTAGTGACCCCTAATGAACCCCAGTGACCCCTAGTGAACCCCAGTGACCCATAATGAACCCCAGTGATCCCTAATCAACCCCAGTGACCCCTAATGAACCCCAGTGGCCTGTAGTGAAACCCAGTGGTCCCTAGTGAACCCCAGTGGCCCTCAGTGAAACCCAGTAGCCCCTAGTGAACCCCAGTGGCCCTCAGTGAAACCCAGTAGCCCCCAGTGAACCCCAGTAGCCCCCAGATAAATTGAGTTTATACCTCTGTGTTAGATCTGGTTGATTTGACAGATTGGTTTAGTTATATGATAGTGTCAGTGTGTGTGTTAATGTGTATGTTAGTGTGTGTGTTAGTGTGTGTGTTAGTGTGTGTGTTA
>SSNR01000767.1:39695-64695 GCA_006937965.1 Callopanchax toddi | reverse complement strand
GGTTTTCTCCGGGTACTCCGGTTTCCTCCCACAGTCCAAAGACATGACTGTCAGGCTAATTGGGCTGGTAAATTGTCCTTAGGTGTGAGTGGGTGTGTGGTTGTTTGTCTCGTTCGTCTCTGTGTGGCCCTGCGATGGACTGGCGACCCGTCCAGGGTGTCCCCCGCCTCTCGCCCCTTGACCGCTGGAGATAGGCACCAGCTGCCCCGCGACCCTCTGTGGAGGAATAAGCGGCTACAGAAAATGGATGGATGGATGGATTTTACAGTTCAGTACCAAGGCATATACACTATTTGTCCATTCATCTTTACCCACTTTGCCCAGTTAAAGGGGTGAGGGATAGAAGGGGGAGGGACGAGGAACATCCTGGACCTCAGCACATTAGTCACTAAAGAAGAAAGACTCAGGACTGAAGGTGTCCGTCCACACATGAGAAACAGTTTAGTAAAGAACCAGTGTCACAGGATGCAAGAGAAGAAGAGTCAGGCTTAAAAAAGCTAAATATACATATGTGTGTTTTAATTATTATATTTATAATTATGTGTGTGTATATTCATATGCATAGATATTAATACACACACTAGTCAAAAAGTTAGAATTGTTTTACTGGTGAAATTGATGGAAAATTTGATCCTACAGTTAAATCATCATGAAAGCAGGACATTTCAGTAGAAGCATGTAATGGTGAAGTCCTCATCTATTGAAACAAAAACACAACAATGGAGGGACACCCAGGGGAGGAGGAGGGACACTAGACAGTATCATGCTAACAGAGAAGCTCCTGGGATTGAACCGGAGACCCTCTGGTTGCCAGACAACTGCTCCACCAACTGAGCTACAGGCTGCTTAAATGTCTGATGTGATTGTTCATTTCCTACATATCTACAGGGTTTAGATGTTTTATATGGATCATTTTTAACAAACTACTTCAATCTTTCGGGACCTTTTAACTTAATTGGTGCTTTGTCTTCATTTTTCACCTCTCTGCCATTCTGACCTGCTAGCTGCCAGACCACTGGACAAACACCAACCCTAACCCTATTTTTAGACGATCCAACACCCATCAACAGATAATGTGTATAATTAGCCTGATTTAGTTTTCCCATTCAGAGAAAAATGCTTTGGCATATAGGTAACGCGTCCAGAGCACTATGAAGTCAAAACCCTGTGCAGCCCTTCTTGTCAGAGACAGATCAGACCCCCCCCCCCCACACACACACACACACACACACACACACACACACACACACATAGTAGATAGCCTATTTATGTGTATATATACAAGTATCATCACTACTGTGGTGTGTAGATAACTATTCTGAGTCCAGCATCAGGTGTAGACCTGCTCTTTTCATCTAGCACCTCCTGGTGGTCACTGCTGGAACTGCCTCTGAAGCTTCATCTACATTTTGAGTCCAGCTGTCTCCAGGTGGAGGAGTTGTTCTGTAAATAGAAGAATACTCAGCTCTGAATAGCTGTTTTTTTGTTTTGTGAAGCACTTTGTGAGTTTTGTCTGTGAAAGGTGCTATATAAATAAACTTTACTTACTTACTACTTACTGAATGTTTAAAAATGACAGACACAAATGAAGCTGGAAAAAGGTAATGGATTCAAACTACAAGCAGTTCATGGCCTGGGCTGCCTGGTGGACCAGTGGTTAGCACTGTTGCCTTGCAGCAAGAAGGTCGCAGGTTAAATACAGCTGTGGCCTTTCTGCGTGGAGTTGCATGTTCTCCCCATGCACACACATGGGTTTTCTCTGATTTCACCCACAGATCACAACATGCCTGATAGCCAGTTGTATATTAGATGTAAGTTGCTATGGATAAAAGCATCAGTATATGATGTTCAGGATCTACAGAGTTTGGGCTGTGTTCTTGGAGGATGTAAATCACCTGCAGCAGAAAGCTGTATCAGCTTGGCTGCAGACCATTTTGTAAAATGGATGTGGAATGCTCCCATGTTCCAGATGATGTTCTGTGTGTAAGAATCTTTTCACAAGATGAGTTTCGTGTTTATTTATTTTGTAAAGGGACAAGTGCACATGCCACATGAATCCACAGACTCATATGTACGTTTTTATGTCCATCACTGATTCTTTTAACTTTGAACAGCATGTTTCAGGGCCAACCCATAATATGGGTCACACTTTGAATCTTGTTTTGTCTCTGGGACTAAACATCAATCATCTACATGTTGAAGAGGTTCGTGTGAGTGACCACAGCTACATTATCCTTAAAGGGATATTCCACCAGAAAGTGATTTTTGTCTGTTGTCATATTCCTCATAGTTAGATCAGTGGGCAAAAACAATATGTATCCAGCCCAGCTGTTTTTGTTGGGGGGCACCATGAAGCATTTGTGTTTAGGGCACTGCTACAGCCCCGGCTGCAGGTTACAAGTCCATGTCATGGTGTGTTGCTGGTCCATGGCGTGGTCGGGTTGATCTGGTGGACTGAGACCAGCGCCGCTCTTTGCTCCCAGTCCAGCCCTGCTTCATGACCACACCTTGAGATCAGGTCCAGAGACTTCATTCTTAAAACTTACTGAAAATCGATTTAAGCTCAGGAAAAGAATTCTACTCAGACTAAGTCATTTTTGGACCTATAAACTCTGCGTACACAATTTCACACAATTCCTACTTTATAAATCACTCCTCTTCCTAAAAATGCTGACTTTGGATCAGATCACTCCTCCTACATCCACATTCTGAAATATGTGAATATTCTGCTGATAAGCTGCTGGTGTTTCACAATAAATCATGACAACAGGAATGTTTACCAAACATATTCTCACAGAGACTGGCATCGAGGTTCTTGTGAAGAACAGAAACATGTTTAATTTGGCGATCACATGTTGACACGTCACAAACACACTGGAGTGTATTGGGCGTTTGTGAAGCAGTGCTGGAGACAGGAGCTGGTTTATAGTGGTGGATGGTTTACCACCAGACTGGGATGTTTGATGTTTACAAGAAACCTTTCTGCCCAAGCAGGATCAGGAGAACCTGAATCCCCTCAGTGACTCTTCTCATGGGGCGGGTCAGTCCACTAGACTGTTTTTAAATTTGACTTCTTTATGATACACTTCAGTTTACATCAAACATACAAAAATAAATAAATACATAAATTTAACAACAAACAAAAGAACTCAAAAATACTGACAGTGTAAGAACTCACTTGAGGATAAGAATATCCATTTAGAACCTTTCAACATATGCATAGCAAATACAAATTCTTTAATATATAAAAGAAAATACAGAAAAACCACGGGGGAAAGAAAAACATAACTAGGTTTACAATGTCATATTACATTCGATCCGTGTTTAATACTGTATATTAACTCAAGAAAATACAAGGGACTCAGTCATAGTTTTATACAATTCAGCCACAGATTGGTCATTTACTGATGTCTGCTTCAGAGTCATTTTGTATTGTTTGACTTCATTTTTAAAATTAACAATATCTGGTTTATTGTTTCTCCATTTGTTTTTGTGAATATGATATTTTCCCATGATAAAGATTATATTCACCATCTTTTCTACAGTTTTTTGCCAACTCATCCACGTTAATTAGTACTTTGGAATTGTTCAATCTTGCCTCATTAATTTCTATATTTAACCAATCATAAACATTTTTCCAGAAGTTTATCGTCACTGAGCAGGAGAAGAAAAGATGTTCAATTGTTTCATCTTCTACTGTACAAAAAACACATTTGTTCACTTCAAAGTTAAATCTTTTTTTTTAAGATTTTGGCAGCAGGATATATATTATGTAGTCATTTGAATTGGACTTCTTTTACCTTGGGAGCTATTGGCCATTTGAGATAATTATTACGATAAGTTTTTATTGAAATGTTTCTATATCCTAAGATCTTCATTTTTGTTGATTTCCCAAAATCATGATATAATCTTTCTTTAAATAAATGTCCAAGTACTTGGTTATTGCATTTCTTCTCGCCAAATTTAAATTTCCCAACTTTTAGTTCTGGAAGCATCGTACACACCTTTGAGTTGGTGATGATATTTTGAATCATGTATTGTAGGGGAAGGGGAATAGCTTTACTAACTCTACTGAAATCTCTATAAGAACATTTAAGGCCATATTTTTCAACAAATGCATTAAAATGTAACATATTTCCATGTTCATCCATTAGATCCATCACATAAATAATCTCTTTATCCAGCCACTCTTTCTTAAATAAAGACTTTCTGTTAACTACAATGGTTCTATTATTCCACAAGGTGGCGCTATGTGGTGTAAAGTTGTGAGTGAAAACCATCTTCCAGTAGAGGAGTATTTTTTTATGGAAATCTGACAATTTGAATGGTAATTTTGATATAGTAAAAACCCTATACCACCAAAATTTTGAAAAATATATTTGGGAATATGAAACCAAATTGAGGCCAATTTAACCAAATTTAAGACCTTACATTCACGGAATGGGAAAGGGGATGTGGTCACCTTACAAATAGTTCTGACTAAACCTTGATTGGAACTGAAAGTGCAAAACTATATCAAACATCAAGATAATTGATCCGCATTATATCTTACGGAAGTGTATTGCATTCACCTGAAAATAATAAAAGAGCCCAATTTTTCTGAATGAACGAGATAATAACAGCCCTAAGAGACCTAGACCCTTCTAGACCTTTGTGGTCTGGTGTACTGCTGAGTTTCAGATCTTCGTAACCCAGAAATCATAGGGGCCCTAGAAAATTAAGATCTTTGGACACTGAATTTAAGGATTATTTATCGTTTTTCATGATATTTAAGGCCTTAATTTTAGGAAAGCGAATTTACGACCTTTTAAGGCTTTTTAAGGACCCGTGGATACCCTGAAAAAAGACAAGACAAGCTGATGAGTTATTTGTAAAATACATTTAATCCCTTTATATTTGGGCAAATCAAAGTCTAAACGATTAAAGAGAGGTTGAGATTAAGTGGCAGTGAGTCCTGAGTGGATATAACCAAAGGGCAGTAACAGGAGAAACTCAGAGGCGCTCTCATCACAGGCGTTTCCCGTCCAATCACCTGAGCCGTCTGGGTCCATCAACCATCAGTTAGAGAAGTTCGACTTCACTGCCACTAAATCCTTCACCTTTTCCAGACTCATTTGATGTACCAAAGATATCACAATACAAAGAGAAAAAAGGCATACATCGTTTTCCTACAACGTTCCTTAGCTTCATTAATACAATACATGTATGACACGGTGTGAGCAGTTAACAAGGCAAGGCTTAGGTCGGACACGACTACATGGGAAGATACAGTTCAGGATGTTTGGATGCAGTGATGGGTCACTAACACATGGAGAAGAGGAATTCAGACCTGAACGGTGGACCAGAAACCCTCATCTGGATCCGGTGAGGAGTTACTGACGGGCACAGGACCAACCAGCCCGGCTCTCTACGGAGAGCAGCAACAGATTAACAAAGCTCCATCTGTCTATCCAGCTACACGAATGGTGGATGGAGAGGGTTAACAGGCAGAGGAGCCAGGAAGGACTTTACAACGACACAACTGAGTCCAAACAGACAGAAACAGGCACCAGAAACCCACCTTCAAAACAACAGACTTCCTGCCTTGTTGCCATATTTTCTTTTGGAGAGCCAAGCCTAAAAATCACGTATTTATTTATCAAACCGATCAATGAAGCTGACTGGATCCCCAGAAGGAAATGACAATTTATCTCTGGAGTGGCAGGGTCAAGTGTAGGAAACGGGTCAGAATCCACCCGACCAATCAGGGACATTCAGCTGATGTGTAAACAGTCAACAAGTTGGTAGAAAAACCCATTAAAACAGCATAAATCCATGAAGCCATTTGGAGCAATGAACCTTTAAATCAACTAGAGATACGTTTGAATAGAGCTTCAACGTTCTTTGGCACCCAAGTTAAACAGGAATCTCCTGATGGCAACAAACTGAGAAATGGTGAAAACAACTGGTGATTTGAATGAACGAGTGATGATGAGGTAAACGGGTGAAGGTGTCTGGTGATTGGTCGGCAGCAAAAAGTGAGAAACTCAAGAGGAGGCTCCAGAAAACCTGCCATCAAACACCAAACCGGTGTTTAGACCAGCAGAGACATCGGCCAATCACCACAGAGACATCCAGCTGGTGTCCAGGAAGGACGGGCCTTCAGGAGTGGACAGAGATCTAAACGCTGACAGCGGGACAAGGTCCCACTGAGCAGTCCCGACTCTCAGCTGGTCTTCAGTTTCTAAACCTCCAGTGAAAAGTGTCGCCTGAAGTCTTCCTCCACTCCAACGAAACGCTTAGAAAAACACCTGCTACCAGCTCATCATGCAGACAACACGTAGCTACACTCATATGGGAGGGACAACAGTGTGTGTGTGTGTGTGTGTGTGTGCCACTCTGAGGTGCGTCTAAGTGTGTGAGGCCAACTCCTGTACGTCACTAGTGGAGGTCACATGCATCCATATCTGATTCAATATTCAAGACAGTCGAGTAGAGACTAATATTGAGTAGAGCTCCTGTGGTACATGCTCAGGCAGAAGAAGCACTGTCAACATATATTTATATACAGTTTATACAGAAAACAATGAAATCAATCCAAAAGACCAAGAGAGGAAAAAGGCTGCTCAGAGACAAGAAGGCAGTAAAAACCAGTCAGTCACTACAGAATTACAGTACCTTTACTGGTGAGTGTAACTGATGAGTGACAGCATGACATCAAATCTAAATCTAAAGTTAGGATAGGGCTGATTGAATATGACAGCATCTGTGACTAATAAAAATCATTAACAGTGTAATAAAATGTTTAATTCAGGATAATCCTAAAGAGCTGACTAAGTCCAGCAAGCACTATATGTGATAACTCCATAAAGAAAAGGAAGGAGCCGCGGCAGGGAGGGCGTGGTCATCCTTCCATCCCTGTTCAGTACACAGGGCTGTTCCGAATCCCGCAGCACAACACCATGCTGAAGATCATCTCAAAGATCTGCAAGGAGAAACACCAGAGGTCAGCACTAAGGTCCTGTACTCCCTGATCCAGGACCTGAACGTCCCGAAAGCCGGGTGTACACATGACATATTTTCAGTCACTGTTTTCAGTTCCTGCTCAAACTGTGCGACTACATCACAGAGTTCAATAGTTCACAGCTCACGAATCATGTTCTCACACTACGACCCGATGCTCGAATGTGACCTGACTGCTCACACTGTACGACACGTTGGACTCTAAAAGGTGGACCCGGAAGTGAGGAGACTCTCGAGGAGACGAGAGGAGAGGGGAGGAGAGGGGAGGAGAGAAGAGGGGAGGAGAGGAGAGAATGCTCGACCAAAATAAAATTGCTCCCTTTTCAATCCTTGTCATTCTGTGTGGAAAAAGAAAAGGAGACAATGCGTGTGGACAAGGATGTAAGATCAGTGTGAGAGACTCAGTTAATTTGGGTCATGGTGCTGCTTTAACAGTGGAGTACCCTCACAAGGAGCGTCCATGCTTGGTTTCCATGTGCTGATCAGGAGCTTGTTGTGAGTTGTTAATTGCGTCTCGTTACCCCCTGTATACTACGTGATGGACGACGTGTGATTAGATGAACTGCAGAAACAGTCTCATAAGTGGAAATCGGATCAAAATGGACCAAAAGTCACACAGCGTACGCCCGGTTTTAGTTAACCCTTTAGAGGCCATGTTGATCACTTCCTTACGGTTTTGATTTGCAGCTTAAAACTGAAACTTTGACTCAAAGATTTTAAACAGTAACGTTTTTAAACAGTCCGACCCCAGACACTGGTCCGACCCCAGACACTGGTCCGACCCCAAACACTGGTCCGACACCAGACACTGGTCCGACCCCAAACACTGGTCCAACAACAGACACTGGTCCAACAACAGACACTGGTCCAACACCAGACACTGGTCCGACACCAGACACTGGTCCGACACCAGACACTGGTCCGACCCCAGACACTGGTCCGACCCCAGACCCGACACCAGACACTGGTCCGACCCCAGACACTGGTACAACAACAGACACTGGTCCGACCCCAGACACTGGTCCGACAACAGACACTGGTACAACACCAGACACTGGTCCAACAACAGACACTGGTCCGACCCCAGACACTGGTCCGACCCCAGACACTGGTCCGACACCAGACACTGGTCCGACACCAGACACTGGTCCGACACCAGACACTGGTCCGACACCAGACACTGGTCCGACACCAGACACTGGTCCGACAACAGACACTGGTCCAACAACAGACACTGGTCAACAACAGACACTGGTCCGACACCAGACACTGGTCCGACCCAGACACTGGTCCGACCCCAGACACTGGTCCGACCCCAGACACTGGTCCGACCCCAGACACTGGTCCGACCCCAGACACTGGTCCAACAACAGACACTGGTCCGACACCAGACACTGGTCCGACCCCAGACACTGGTCCGACACCAGACACTGGTCCGACACCAGACACTGGTCCGACACCAGACACTGGTCCGACACCAGACACTGGTCCGACACCAGACACTGGTCCGACACCAGACACTGGTCCGACAACAGACACTGGTCCGACAACAGACACTGGTCCGACCCCACAAACACTGGTCCAACAACAGACACTGGTCCGACACCAGACACTGGTCCGACACCAGACACTGGTCCGACAACAGACACTGGTCCGACAACAGACACTGGTCCGACACAGACACTGGTCCGACCCCAGACACTGGTCCGACCCCAGACACTGGTCCGACCCCAGACACTGGTCCGACCCCAGACACTGGTCCGACACCAGACACTGGTCCGACCCCAGACACTGGTCCGACCCCAAACACTGGTCCGATAACAGACACTGGTCCGACACCAGACACTGGTCCGACAACAGACACTGGTCCGACAACAGACACTGGTCCGACAACAGACACTGGTCCGACAACAGACACTGGTCCGACACCAGACACTGGTCCGACACCAGACACTGGTCCGACCCCAAACACTGGTCCAACAACAGACACTGGTCCAACACCAGACACTGGTCCGACCCCAGACACTGGTCCGACCCCAAACACTGGTCCGACCCCAAACACTGGTCCGACAACAGACACTGGTCCGACAACAGACACTGGTCCGACAACAGACACTGGTCCGACACCAGACACTGGTCCGACACCAGACACTGGTCCGACACCAGACACTGGTCCGACAACAGACACTGGTCCAACAACAGACACTGGTCCGACCCCAGACACTGGTCCGACCCCAGACACTGGTCCAACAACAGACACTGGTCCAACAACAGACACTGGTCCAACAACAGACACTGGTCTGACACCAGACACTGGTCCAACAACAGACACTGGTCCAACAACAGACACTGGTCTGACCCCAGACACTGGTCCAACACCAGACACTGGTCCGACAACAGACACTGGTCCGACAACAGACACTGGTCTGACACCAGACACTGGTCCAACACCAGACACTGGTCCGACAACAGACACTGGTCCGACAACAGACACTGGTCCAACACCAGACACTGGTCTAACACCAGACACTGGTCCGACACTAGACACTGGTCCGACCCCAGACACTGGTCCGACCCCAGACACTGGTCCGACACCAGACACTGGTCCGACCCCAGACACTGGTCCGACACCAGACACTAGTATAGGAGCCTGGTAGTTGTGTCTGGTACTGGAGTCTTCAGTCTGGAACTAGAGTCTGGTACTAGAGCCTGGTACTAGAGTCATGTACTACAGTCTGGTACTAGAGTCATGTACTACAGTCTGGTACTGGAGTCTGGTACTAGAGTCGTGTACTCCAGTCTGGTACTGGAATTTTGGTACTAGAGTCGTGTACTACAGTCTGGTACTGGACTCTGGTACTGGACTCTGGTACTGGACTCTGGTACTGGACTCTGGTACTGGACTCTGGTACTGGACTCTGGTACTGGACTCTGGTACTGGACTCTACTAGTACCAGGCTCTCATTTTGTTTTTGTACTCATAACAATTCCTGCTGTGTTCAGACACCAAACAAAGTTTATCACATCATGACTCAGTTGTGATTTATGGAGTTTTATCTCAAAATAAAACGAATGTCCTCATATGTGGACATCATTTTTCTCAGAAACTACATCAGGTACAGAGATAATTCTTTGTTTTGACATTCATCAGGTCCCAATCAGCCTAAATAGCAAAGAGAAATAAAAAATGCAGCCATGAAAGAGTTCGGGTCTTAGGAGGATAATGCTGGGCAGAACCAAGACTTTTGAGACATGAAAGCAGAAATATTCAACAATAAGCAGATCATTTATCATGGACAGGTCAAAGAAATGACATCACTGTTCAGAGTCCCAAACAGAGGCTCTGTTAGACAGCCTGACTACAGTCTGAGGCTCGTGTGTAGTGGTGCTTGTGATGTGTGCAGCTTTGTGTTCTCACCATAATGACTGCCACCACCAGAGCTGAGATGCCAATCACGTGAATGTTGTTTAAGAACAGGTCATCAATCTTCTTGTGGCAGTTCTGCAGGTCAAACATCACAACAATCTGTTAGCATCAGTGCACTCAAACAGCTGGTTTCACAGCACATCCTCAGTCATTCATCAGACATTTAGCACTTTACTTCAGTTTTTATTAGAGAAATCCTGCTCAGGTTTTATGGTAGAAACAGGAAGTCGTCCTTCATGATTTCCATTTTTAAAATCCTAGCTAGAAGGTAAAAACATTAGTCCCAGAAAAACAGAAAAGTCTAAAAACATCTGTTTGAACAACGTGAGACAGAGAGACATGGACAGACAGCATAGGTCAGGGGTGTCCAAACCTTTAGATGAGGGCCAAAATCTCTAAGTTAAAAGTCCTCACTGACCACAAAAATGGTTTTATAGTGATTAGTTTTATTTGTTCTGCTCAAAAATAGACATAATAGGGTCTCGTTTGTTTGCCTCAGTAAAAGACAAGCATCAAACCCCTGCATCTGATTGGTCGATTGTTTTCTAGTTCCTTGAAAATAAATATAGTCCATCATCAGCAACCAGAACAGGACCTTCAGTAAAGAGGCTTGATTTATTCAGGCTGTCTGAACGGAGCTCACAGGTCTGTTTTAGTCAAAGTCAGCGAGGGGTTGTGTTGATCAGGAAATGAAATGAAAAATAAAAACCTGGTTAAAAAAAAGACTCAAACTTTGACACTTCATAAAGACGTTAACTGATCTGCATGTTGTGTTTGGCCTCACATTAGTTTAAGTCTGAACATAAATGTGTTGAAGTCTCTCTGCATCCACAACCAATGGAGGAATAAATTCTACCGTTCTAAAGATCCAGGTCTACTAGTTTGAGTGTAGAGCGGCTCGTTTTAATTTGCACTTCCCTCTGTGAGGAGGCCGATACGGCCGGAGATGCTGCAGCGCTTGAAGCTCCTCTTTTACCACCAGCACACAAACGGCTTGTTTCGAGTGAAGCCAAAGAGGTTGTGTGTTTCCTTACGCCTGTTGCGTGTGTGACAGGTTACTATAGCAACCATAGTGTTTACAATCAGGACAGTGATACGCTGTTGTTCAACTGATCAACATCACTCTTCATCTGCTCATTCGCCACCACATTGTCAGCGGTGTGAACTCAATCTGTCAAAATGACGGTAGATTTTTCTGTCACGGTTTTTAAAAAAATGGTCAAAGATGGAAAATATTCCGTTAACTGCTTTAGAGTCACCCTGAAACCCATCCAGCTTGGAGGCAGGAGGCCTGAACTGAACCCACTTATGTTACGTTCACCGGCTCTGGTCGGGTTAGTCCTGGTCAGTCTCCTGTCTTTGCTAGGATTTTACTCGTCATGACGACAGGGGAAGCACTGCCTCACCAACACGTCGTCGCTGGCTCCAGATCTGGTTTCAGAGTGAAAATGCAGACTCACAAATAAAGGATGAAATTCAGTGTAAAATGAGGAACGTGTGAAAACATGTAGACTGTCAGTGAATCCTGATCACATGAACACATTCCATGACTCAGCATTTACAGTAAAGGTCAGCTCTGTCTGTTTTCTGGGTCCTAAAGCTTCAGATGTTCTACTTTATCACAACAACCTGTCAGTGCCTCTGATTAGACTGTTGAGGAGGAAGACGGTCACTTACTACTGTTGTCCACTTGTCGGAGCAGACGTCGGTGACCAGCTGTGTCAGGATCATGGACCCCTGGCCCTTACCGCAGCAGTTCAGCTGCAACACAAACACAATCAGGTGAACAGATGCTGCTGTGCGTGCGCCCAGTGAGAGGACTTGATTCTGATTGGTGATCAGTCAGAATGGGACCAGCTTCAGTCACCACGTAGAGGTTTCACTCTGCTATAAACACATTAAAGATACTGTTAATGATTAAAACACGACATCACTCTGTGGTCCTACCGTTTCATGGAAGACCTTGAGAACATGGCTCACAGCCGTCTTTTTGTCCTGGTCCAGGATGTTCTTAGCGATGGCCTGATCGTAGACAGAGTCGTAGAAACCCTTCATCTCCTTTGAAACCTGAGAACGAGACGAGATGTTCCAACACAAACCTTACTGTTACTGACTTTAGGGTGTGTGTCTCAGCTCTCTCTGTAAAAGAAACACAAACATCTAGAAATTCACAGGAGGTTGTTCTGATTTCAGCCCTTGGAGGAAGGCGGACCAGCTGGTACCAGGTGGACCAGGTGGTACCAGGTGGTACCAGGTGGACCAGGTGGTACCAGGCGGACCAGGTGGTACCAGGCGGACCAGGTGGTACCAGGCGGACCAGGTGGTACCAGTTGGACCAGGTGGTACCAGGCGGACCAGGTGGTACCAGGTGGACCAGGTGGTACCAGGTGGACCAGGTGGTACCAGGCGGACCAGCTGGTACCAGCTGGTACCAGGCGGACCAGCTGGTACCAGGTGGACCAGGTGGTACCAGGCGGTACCAGGTGGTACCAGGTGGACCAGGTGGTACCAGGCGGTACCAGGTGGACCAGGCGGTACCAGGTGGTACCAGGTGGACCAGGTGGTACCAGACGGTACCAGGTGGACCAGCTGGTACCAGGCGGTACCAGGCGGACCAGGTGGTACCAGGCGGTACCAGGTGGACCAGGCGGTACCAGGTGGTACCAGGTGGTACCAGACGGTACCAGGTGGACCAGGTGGTACCAGGCGGTACCAGGTGGACCAGCTGGTACCAGGCGGTACCAGGCGGACCAGGTGGTACCAGGCGGTACCAGGTGGACCAGGTCTTGTATTTGTGAAGTTTTCTTATGTTTTGTGTGGTTTTAATGATCTTGTGATGAGTCTGGATGAAGGAATACATTGAAAGAAGAAACTTTATCCTGTATGTTTTCCTTTTATTTACACTTTGATCTGACTTTCTTCATCCTGATTTATAATTAAAATCATTTATGAAGTTCCTATTAGTGACCTAAGAGTGAGAGTTGTTTTTATTTTAAGTATTTCTTTTAAAACACTTCTATAGGTTGCTATCTGGTCAGTTTGAATAAAGTTTATTTAACAGAAACTTTGCTACTGATAAGTAATCAACCATAGTGGCGGGTGGAGCTGATGGATGATGACGATGTTGAGGTTAATGCTGGTGAAATCCTGGGCCTGCTTTGGAACATTAGCAAACTATTATCTGTTAGAAAAGTAGGTGTTTACTTTCTTATCTGAACTTTTTGAAGATGCTGCTGTGAAAATCAAAAAGTCCAGGAAGGAGAAACATAATTCCTCCATGTTCATCTGACCCCTGGATTCAACAGAGAGGAAAATAAAACGTGATGTTTTCCAGGAGCACTCGTGTGTGGAGATGTCCCGTGGTAACAAATTCAAAGGAGTCACAGCTCCTCCTGAAAAGTGGCTAAATGTTTGTGAAATTTCCATCTGAATCCGATAAATCAACCTGCTGATGGATGAAAGCTGCAGGATGCTTCATGTTTCCACTTACAGTTTCTTGGTGCATGTATCCCCAGATCCCAGCAGCAACTTCACAGGCAAACAGGATGACCAGGCAGACGAAGAACTGTAGGAACACACAAACACTCCTAGGGTCAGGCGCTCCTTTAGCATGAAGTAAAACATGATTTATGAAGCTTAAAGACTGAATAGTATTCAACATTACTTAGTAAGTACTACTGTGTGTATTCCTGAGCTGTAAAGTGTTGATTTATGGTGAACCACGATAGGCCTGTGCAGCGTAGCCTCTATAGATAGACAAACAGATGACCTTTGACCTCTGAGTCACTGAGTTCAGACTAAAGAAGGGCCTATCCTCCCGGCCGTCACTCCTCCTGCAGGTGAGTGGTGCCTCCGCCCGACGACATGTTGATGAGTCTCGGTGTCCGGGGCCGGGTGCTGGGGCAGCTCCCTCCTGGTGACTGCTGGATGGGATCTGGGCCCTCTAGTCCTGTTGGGCCTCTGCCGGGGCCGGGTCACCCTTGGACCTTGGGTCTCTGGGTCCGGCCTGCATCGGCCCTGATGTGGCTGGCTGCTGGTGGACCCGCAGACACGTAGCCGCGACCCCCTGGGGCTCTGGCACGGTGGCTGCTGGGTGACCCCCGCCGGGCGGTCCTCTGCGCTTTCCGTGTGTGTGTCTGCTCCTGTGGGGGTCTTCCTGGGATAAACTCTGGGTGGCCTTCGGGCGTCTGGTTCTCGTGAATACCTCCATGTCTTCTATGGGTCTTAGGGGGCGGGTCTGTGGCCTCTCACATTCACTATATAACACTCCCATGGAGAAACCATACGCACACACAGCTGCTCACGCGGTGTTCACACAAGCATGTACTCAGGTGTTTTCAGACACATGAACTTGGGCTGTGGTTCACACTGAACACACCTTGAAGTAGTCATTACGGTGTGTATGACACGTCAGACTCTAAAAGGTGGACCCTTTACGCTGTGGTATCTTTAGACTCTGTTTTGTTTGTTTGTTCTCTCTCTCTCTCTTTTTACAGGTCTAGAAGCAGATCTTTGTACTTTTTATCTGGATCCTTCGCTTCATTTCCCTCTCCGTGCCTGTTGGGATTCATATCAAACCAAAAACTGTTCTAATTAAGATTTTCTCTAAGAGTATCCATCAGGTGGAGCAGCTGTAACGCCCCACCTGTGATAGTAAATCTGTAAGGCTTTTTTTTGGTATTCAGATTCTGATTCAATTCTGACTGATATACTCCCGGACAGGACACAATAAATAATTAAATACATAAATAAAATAATACCATTTTTATAAATAAAATAAAGAGAGACTCACAGTTCCCAACAAACACTGGGACTCCTGAATGGCTCCGTAACATCCCAGGAACCCGACCACCATCATCACTGCGCCGACTGCTATCAGGATGTGGACACCTAGACAAACAACACACAGACACTGAATAGGACGTACATGACCAGGGCCACCAGGCCTGTGGGTCCCAGCCCCACCCACCAGATGTCGCTGTGGAGCTCTATGTTCACATCACTGATAATCAGTAAAGAATAGTTGACTAAATCACATAAAAATTCATTCTGTTATAAATATTTGTGTATTAATATCCAAGTCTTTGCTTTGATACTGACAAGCTCAGGAGGTTAAATCCTCCTGAACGTTCGGCGATGGGGCGAGCCCCTCACGGCCTGTTTAAAAGACCAACATCTGAAATCACAGCGTGCATGTAGAGCACGCTCTCAACGCACGAAGCCCAGTGCCTTAATCTCAGACCTAAACACATCAAAATCACATGTAGCGTTATGTTTACGTTCTGTGGGATAGCAGAGCTCCACCATCTAGTGCTGTTTAGCTAGTTAGCCACATGACAAAGACATTTTGAAGCAGGCGTTTGTGATGATTTGCATCTTTTTTTAAGTAATGAACAACAGGCAAGTGACCCTTTATTTACAATTTCATGCATAAAAAGGTTGTTTTCTTGAATTTGGTTTAGATAAACTGCATTTCTAATGTCAAAGTTTGTGCCACAGTATTTTATATACATCAATTAATGCCTTGTTTCCATAGCAGGGTTCAGTACGGGTCGGGGCGGGTAGCTATTTTGTCTGTTTGTAAAACCGGTCCATACAACTGAACCGAACCGCTCCATTCATGGTCCTCCTCAGCTGTGGGTCCATAGGAGAATGGAGCGGTACGGTTAGGGCGGAGCTGTGGCGTTAAAACGACAGTCCACTGATCTCTGCTTGTGACGAGCAAAACAAACCCTGGAGGGCAGTTATTTTATTACTTTATTGCTATAGTGAGAAGTTATTTTATTAAGATAAAAACAATCCGTCCTGTAATGCTGGATCCGGTCGGTCCAGCCGCAGACCGGCTGAAGACCAGTGTGATGGCAGGAAGACCCTCCAACTTGAAAGATTTGAAGCTCATTGCTAAAGACGAATCGACAAAAATCCCTGTGCAAAAAGCTGGTCTGCAATTATAGGAAGGGTTTGACTGCTGTAAATTTCCGAGTAAGACTTTTCTATTGATTATTGAGAAGGGTACGAATAATTTAGGACATAACACTTTTTGCTCAAATGTAAATAAAAGCTGAGAATTTTGGGGGCACAATAATGTTTCTTGTACATCACTGTATTAACTTTTAGGAGACACCCATGTCATTTCCTGTAAAAAAAAAAAAAAAAACCTTGCTGGTTGAATAAAAGCAACTTTAAGTCAAAATTTGCCAGGAGTATGAATAATTATGGGCAGCACACACACATATATATATATATATATGTATATATAGTCTGTTGAGTTTTTGTGCTCAACACCTAACATATGATACTAACTGGTGACCACAGAGAGGACAGTAGCTCTACAGCAGAGGTGGGCAATCGTGGTCCCAGGGGCCAGTATCCAGCTCCACGTTTTAGAGGTTTCCTTGCTTCAAAACACCTGATTTAAATGTAGAATTACCTCCTCAGCCTCCTAATCAGCCTCTGACTCAGATCAGGTGTGTTGAAGGAAGGAAACCTGCAGGATACTGGCCCTTGAGGACCAGGATCTCCCACCTCTAGACGCTGCTCCATCTGTAGGACTACATCGTGCAGTAACATCTGACAGACAGCAGGTGGCACCATTTGGATTTGGTATCAGTAGGAAAAAGTGAGTCACAGCGTTTCTGTTCATCTCGATTGTTCTCTTTTATAAAATCTGTCGCTCTGTGGAGCAGCACAGTAGCTTCTTTAAGGAAAGAAACTGCTGCCTCAGTAGAGGTTTCATCACTTCCTGTTGTCCTCTGTTGCAGTCACTGAGGACTTGAAGCACCGAGTTTGTATCCTTCAGGGACTTCTTCTCCCTCCTAACAGATCTGAGTGGTCCTGTGTGTGAGACGTAACACGTCAGATTTATGTGGACAGTAAATGTTGTCCTGAGCTCCGTGAGTCTCACTGTCTGGTTTCAGGCTGAGTGCAGCTCTGTGTTCAGCCTCAGTGCTCGTCAGCTCAGACATAATTAAATTTCAGACCACTAAATGGTGCCGTGCTTTGTACACCCCATCTCCCACATCCTCTTCACTCTCAGAGCCACACAAGTACAAGTAATTTAAAAATCAATATGTTGGCAAGTGATTCATCCATTTCTTATAATGCGGCTGTCCAGCATGAGCCTTTACTTTTTACTGTTTGGCAATCACTCCCCGACTTGGAACTCTGCCATCCGTCTGTCTGTTCTGCGTAATGCATTCTTTTATTCAAAACTATGCTCTCAAATATTCCATTTTCTTAAATGTCTTTTCCTGTCTGCCTTTATTTAATCTTTCAGGGGCTCTCTTCCATTAGGAGACCATTCTCCGTCTCTGCTGCTGTTCTTTCCTGTTAGCAGCATCAGTTTAACGCTATAAACCAGAACAACATTATTATCCTCCTCCTTCATTCTACAGGACTATAAGATGTTTGCACCTGAAGTGTCAGGAAACTTCAGGTAAACGGTTTAAGAGTGAATTAGTGAAATATCCTCCAATCCAATCCACTTCATCTACACAGCACCTTTAAAAACACACCGCTGCCAAAGTGCTGCACAGGGGAGAGGAAACCGCCATCGATCCTGAGCACCAAGAAAATATAAACACCTGATGTGGACGGTGGAGATAAAAGACTAAAACAACTTCAACGTACACTTCAAAAATATAAACACCAAAAAGAGATTAAAATACACTAGACTACATACTACAGCAATGCTGCTTTTAAAGACAAGCCGTAAAAATGAGTTTAAGATGTGATTTAGGTTCTGGCTGAGTCCAAAACCCTGAGAAGGTCGTTCAACAACAACAACAACAACAACAACAACGGATTAGATTTATAAAGCACTTTGACAGAGGACCCATTATTCATGCACTCTCACATTCTGGTGGTGTAGTTTACCAGCACCACACATGGTGTCCACAGGCCAGGCTGCCATCAGCCCCTCTGCCCAACATCCACACTAGGGATGCAACGGTCCGGTCCGTGCCTCGGTATTTGGGTCACGGTTTCAGTTTGGTCCTTTTGAATCATAGAAAAACTTAAGAAAATCTGAAATTTCCAAAACTTATTTTATTCACACAGTAAAATAAGTTTTCAGACATGTTACTTGTAGTTTAGTGTATCATAATATGTTCAGAGACAAACAGAAATGTCACTTTTAAAGAGCCTTTTCAATGAACTGTTAAATAGTGTAAGAGATTTTTATATCAACGCTTTCATTTTGAAGTCTAGCCGGACGTTCTTGTGCTGTTCCGGCCAGACTTCAAAATAAAAGCACTCATATAGTATAAAGTGCCTCTTTATTATAAATAAACACATCAACAGTGTGACTCATTGTCTTGTGCTTTTCTGAGCGGATGCTGTACGTTTGTTGAAAGCGACAGACTGCTGTTTTTTCCCTGGCGTTACCTGCTCCAATGGTCTGCTTCCAGTAAGCTACGCTGGGGCGGTGGCGTTGGAGGGGCGTGGCCTTGTTTGAAGTGTTTCCTGCTCCGTGTGGGAGATGGGTCAAACAATGCTTGCAGACCGTCTCATATTTTTTCACCGTTTTCTCTCCCTCGTCTTTACGTTCAACTGCGCGTTTTGTCTGTCTCTCTGTAGCGCTTGTTTTGCTAAAACTTTCAGCTCAGTGGGGCGGGCCAACCTGTGATTGGTTACTCGCGGGTAAGAGAGGGGGTCTGCTGTGTGAGCGGTCTGAGCGAGGCGAGCACACAGAATGAAACCAGTAGCTACTGAACTGAAGCCAATAATAGTACGTCTTTGGACCGCAGACCTAAGACGTACTGGACCGTGACTGGTGGACCGTTCAGTTCGATTACATCCCTAATCCACACACAGGTGAAGTGTTTTACCCATGGACTTAATGACAGTGACCAGGATGGAGCAGGGATTGAACCATCAACCCTCTGATTGCTGGACGACCTACTCTACACCCTTAGCTCCGGTCTAGCACTAAGATCTGGTGCTAGAGCAGAAGACAAGCTGACGGAGACCAACAGCTGATGAAAAGGAGCTCAGATCTGAGATCAGTAGAGTTCACAAATACTGACTTATGAACTACACAGGTGACAATATGACACCCGTTAGCAGGAATGACAAGAAGAAAACTGTCTCCCTGCTCTGTGATCCTCTACAGCAGTGTTTTTCAACCTTTTATGTATGGAAAGCCTTTAGTATCAAATTTAAATAAATATATAAACAAATACTGTTATTAGGATACAATTAATAAATACCCCATGAAATAAATGAACATCCCCTTAAATAAATTTAAAAATGCTGTAACTGATAAATATTTAGTAAATAATCCCTTAAATAAATTAATGTCCGCTTGAAATAAAAATAAAATGTATAAGAAAAAAACATTTTAATTTAGATTTTTTTGTCAATCATTTGAAGTTATTTCTGTGTTTTTATGTATTTATTATTTATTTCTGTATACATTTTTTCAGTATTTATTTATTTATTTCTGTATTTTTTTAATGTTTTTGTTTTATTTTGTGACACTTTTATTTTGTAAATCATTTTAAGTATTTCATGGACTTTTATTTTTTTAACTCCGCTTTACGTTTCAAGCCGTTATTTCATTTTGTTATATTCAAATGAGGGGGCGGAGCTTTCTCTGTGAGCCAGAATGTCACGGTTTCCCCTCCTTCTGACCGCTCCTCCCGCTAAGACTCCATTTCCCATCATCCCTCTGGCTTCACCTCCTCTATAAATGACCCTTCACCCCACACACCTGTGCTCAGTCACCGATTCATTCATTCATGCTACGAGCTTCATCTAAACCTACCAGGCTTCCGAGCTTCATCCTCACCCTACCAGTAAGTCAGTTTTACTACTTACTTATCGGAGTAGTCCCGCGGTCTCGCTTCCATCGAGAACCGCACGGCTGCTCCGAGATTAACTGCGTGTACGCGAACGCTCAGCGCTAATTACTGCCGCGTTTGAGCCGCACACACGCTACACTCAAACTCGCAGAGGTTTCAGCCGATCCGTTCTGACAGGATGACTGAGCCTACAACCGACCCTGCTGAGTTTGAGCGGATGCGTTCTGAGCTGACCCACCTGCGTTCCGTAGTGGATCGCCAGAACCTCCGGATCGAGTCGCTGAACAACACAGTGCTCCAGCTCACGGCGTCCGTCACCGCTCTCCAGCGGCACCAAACGGTTTCAGCTTTGGAACCCCACATCCACCTTCCGGACCGCTGGAACGGAGTCGACGGCCGCCCCGATGGATTATTAGCCTCGCTGGACATGTTGTTCGAGTGTCAGCTGACCAAGTACACCTCAGCCTGCTCCCGTGTAGCTCTGCTAACATCGCTGCTGACCGGCCGAGCTCAGGAGTGGGCTGCAGCTCTGTACAATAATAAATCCCCTGCCTGCAACGATTATCCTGCGTTCGTCAAGGAGCTGAAGAAGACGTTCGTTCCTCCCAGCAGCGAGATCGGAGCCGAGTCCCAGCTGCTCAGACTCCGTCAACGGGCCCGTCCTGTGTGCCAGTACGTGGCGGAGTTCCAGACCCTAGCCGCTAAGCTAAGGTGGGAGGACGCTGCTCTGAAGTCCGTGTTCGTCGAGGGACTGGCCGATTATATCAGGGACGAGATGGTGGGCCGCGAGCTCCCCAACACTCTGGACGCTGTAGCGGACCTGGCCCTACAGATCGACCGACGTGTCCTCACTCGTCCCCGCTCCTCGAGAGCCCCTCACCCCACTGCTCCGGCTGCTCGACCGGTCTCTCCCGGCGCGGTCACGCCCCTCGCCTCTAAAGAGGAACCCATGCAACTGGGTCACCTGACCCCAGAGGAACGGCAGCGCAGATGGAGAGAGGGGAGGTGCGCCTACTGCGGCTCTCCGGAGCATCGCCGCCCTCAGTGCCCACTGCGGCCGCCGTCGGGAAACGACGAGACCCGGTAAACGTCGGGGGTGTTTTACCGGGTGCTGCCACTTCCCCCTCTAACCGTTTCCTCCTCAAACTAACCCTCCTACTGGACCAGGGGTCTACCGAACTCGAAGCTCTGTTGGACACAGGGGCAGCCGACAACTTCATGGACCAGAACCTGGCCAATCGACTCCAAATTCCCCGGTGTAAACTGGATCGTTCTATTCCGGTCACCTCTGTGGGTGGTCGCCCCCTTCATCCCTTCCCAGTCCAACATCAGACCCAACCTATCCAGATGAGAGTGGGGGACCACCATGAAACCATTCAATTCCTCATCATTTCCGCTCCTTCCACACCTCTCATCCTGGGTCACCGGTGGTTCTGCCTCCATGACCCTCACATCTCCTGGTCCACCAACAGTCTAGTTCACTGGGGCCCCACCTGCCATCACCACCTTTCCTGCTTCCCCAGTAAGACCACAGAAACACCCAGCCTGCCTCAGACTCCTCTGGAGGGTGTCCCTGCTCCCTATCAGGACCTAGTCCGGGTCTTTAACAAAGAGCAGGCCTCCACCCTGCCTCCTCATCGCCCCTACGACATGGAGATCCAACTCCAACCGGGCACCACGCCTCCACGTGGCCGCCTGTTCTCCCTGTCTCCAGCTGAGACCCGCTCCATGGATGAGTACGTCTCAGAGGCGCTCCAGCAGGGGTTCATCCGCCCGTCCACCTCCCCAGGGGCCGCCGGCTTCTTCTTCGTAAAGAAGAAAGACGGAGGTCTACGCCCCTGTATAGACTATCAGGGCCTGAACAAAATCACCATCAGAGACCGTCACCCCCTACCGCTCATGTCCACTGCCCTTGACTCTCTCTCTCAGGCCCGCATCTTCACCAAACTCGACCTGAGGAGCGCCTATAACCTGGTGCGCGTCAAGAAGGGGGACGAGTGGAAGACCGCGTTCATCACCCCTACAGGGCACTGGGAGTACCTCGTCATGCCCTTCGGCCTGTGTAACAGCCCCGCCGTGTTCCAGCGTCTCATCAATGACGTTCTGAGAGACATGTTGGGCCGGTGGGTGTTCGCCTACCTCGACGACATCCTGATCTACTCCCGATCAGAGGCCGAACACGTCCACCACGTCCGGGCTGTGCTCTCCAGACTCCTAGAGAATCGCCTGTTCTGCAAACTGGAGAAGTGCTCCTTCCACCAGACCTCCGTGGCCTTCCTAGGCTTCATCATTTCCTCCGAGGGCCTCTCTATGGACCCCCAAAAGGTCCGCGCTGTCGCAGATTGGCCTCACCCCACCAGTCTCAAGCAGCTCCAAAGCTTCCTGGGGTTCGCCAATTTCTACCGCCGCTTCATTAAGGACTACAGCTCCATCGTCGCCCCACTCACCTCTTTAACCAAACCAACCAATCAGCCCCGCCCGTTCTGTCTTCCCCCTACCGCCAACCAAGCCTTCCGAGACCTCACTAGACGGTTCACCTCAGCACCCATACTGCTCCACCCGGACCCCACGAGACCCTTTGTGGTGGAGGTCGACGCCTCTGACGTAGGCGCCGGCGCCATCTTGTCTCAGCGGGGTCCCGACCAAAAACTCCATCCCTGTGGCTACTTCTCCCGCAAGTTCTCCTCCACCCAACAGAAGTACGGTGTGGGAGACAGAAAGCTCCTAGCCATTAAGTGGGCTCTCGAGGAGTGGAGACAGTGGTTGTTGGGGACGGTGGAGCCGTTCACCATCTGGACAGACCACCAAAATCTCATCCATATCCAGTCCGCTAAACAGCTCAACCCTCGCCAGGCCCAATGGGCTCTCTTCTTCGAACCCTACAACTTCCTGCTGTCCTATCGACCCGGTTCCAAGAACCACAAGGCTGACGCTCTGTCCCGTCAATTCACGCACTCCGCTCCCTCTCAAGACCCCAGTCCCATCTTGCCGTCCCAACGGTTCCTGGCCCCTCTCCACTGGCCCCTGGAAGACTCTATCAGAGCAGCGCTCCCCAATGACCCGGCTCCTCCAGAAACTCCCAACAACCGCCTCTACGTTCCCACAGGCTGTCGTCAGGAAGCCCTCATGTGGGCTCACTCCTCACCTTTGTCCGGCCATGCGGGCTTCGCCAGGACCCTCAAGCTCCTCCAGCGGGCCCTCTGGTGGCCGCAAATGGCGAAGGATGTTAAGGAGTACACCTCTGCCTGCGACGTCTGCGCTCGCTCCAAGTCCCTTAACCAGCCAGCCTCTGGGTCCCTTCAGCCCCTTCCAGTCCCTAAACGGCGGTGGTCCCACATAGGGCTGGATTTCGTCACCGGCCTCCCAGTCGTGGACGGTCTGGACACCATACTCACCATCACGGACCGCTTCTCCAAAGCAGTCCACCTGGTGGCCCTCACTGGCCTCCCCACGGCCAAGCGCACTGCAGAACTCCTCCTTGAGCACGTGGTGCGCCTGCACGGCTTCCCCACGGATGTGGTGTCCGACCGAGGCCCCCAGTTCACCGCCCGGTTCTGGAAGGCGTTCTGTCGTCTGGTGGGTGCTACGTCCAGTCTCTCGTCCGGCTACCACCCCCAGACCAACGGCCAGACTGAGAGGGCCAATCAGCAGCTAGGACGTTACCTCCGCTGCTTTGTCTCCACCCAGCCGTCGCTCTGGCCCAAATGCCTCCTGTGGGCGGAGCTCTCCCACAACATTCATGTCTCCTCTGCCACCAGCCTGTCTCCATTCGAGGTGTGCTACGGCTACCAGCCGCCCATCTTTGGTCACCAGGAACCGGAGGTGGAAGTTCCCGCTGCCCAGAACATGGTCCGTCGGTGTCGGCTGGCCTGGGTCAAAGCTCGTGCTGCTATCGCTCGGGCCCAGTCCCAGTACGTCCGCCAGCATCGCCGCCGGCCCGGTCCCTCGTTCCAGCCCGGCGACAAGGTCTGGCTCTCCACCTCCAACCTGCGCCTCCGGACCGAGTCCAGGAAGCTCACCCCTCGCTTTATTGGTCCTTATGTCATCGACCACTCCATCAACCCTGTCGCCTACCGTCTTCGTCTTCCTTCGACTCTCAAGATCCATCCTGTCTTTCATGTCTCTCAGCTCAAGCCCTACGTCTCCTCGCCCCTGGTGCCCTCTCTCTCTCCTCCGCCTCCTCGCTTCGTCGACGGCGACCGGGTCTACACTGTTCGGCGCATCCTGGACGCCCGTCGTCGAGGTCGTGGGTGGCAGTACCTCGTGGACTGGGAGGGTTACGGCCCTGAGGAACGCTCCTGGGAACCCGCTCGCTCCATTCTGGATCCGACCCTCATCTCTGACTTCCGTGCCCGTCAGTCTAGGGCTTCTGGAGCCGCCCCTGGAGGGGGGGGTACTGTCACGGTTTCCCCTCCTTCTGACCGCTCCTCCCGCTAAGACTCCATTTCCCATCATCCCTCTGGCTTCACCTCCTCTATAAATGACCCTTCACCCCACACACCTGTGCTCAGTCACCGATTCATTCATTCATGCTACGAGCTTCATCTAAACCTACCAGGCTTCCGAGCTTCATCCTCAACCTACCAGTAAGTCAGTTTTACTACTTACTTATCGGAGTAGTCCCGCGGTCTCGCTTCCATCGAGAACCGCACGGCTGCTCCGAGATTAACTGCGTGTACGCGAACGCTCAGCGCTAATTACTGCCGCGTTTGAGCCGCACACACGCTACACTCAAACTCGCAGAGGTTTCAGCCGATCCGTTCTGACA
>SSNR01000767.1:5185-39686 GCA_006937965.1 Callopanchax toddi | reverse complement strand
CAGAACTGATCATCAGACACTTTCAGCATAAACAAACAGAAACCAGTCACACACCAGTTTAAACTGAACTCTTAACATACTGGGACTGTGGGGTTTCTCTGCTATGGAGCAAACTCAGAGTGATGTCATGTTTGATCTGCTCTGTTTGTGTAGAGGATCACAGAGCAGGGAGACAGTTTATCTACTCTTTACACAGACTAAATAATCTGAGAGTGTTTTAAAATAATGTCTGTGGCCAGCGAGGCCCTTCAACCTAGTGATGTTAGCCCTCATCCTGAAAGGTGACATATGTGTACATTTGTTCTTCTGAGAGGTGCTGAAGTCTTGTTGTTTCTACTTTTTCAAAAAGACAAATACCCTCTTCTATTTGAACAGCAGTTAGCTTTAGTCTTGTGCAGTGGCGGCCCGTCCATAGGGGGCGCTAGGGCGCCGCCCCACCAGTCCCAAGAAGAAGAAGAAGAGAAATAGGGATCACAAAATATAAAAAACATGAAAATAAAACTAAACGAGCCATCCATTATAAATATATATACTGTGTATAATCTGCATTTAGGTGTAGTTCAGAAAACGTTTTCTCACTATTTTTTACCAGACTGATAGGTCGTGTTTCTCTGGGATCTACTGTGCATGTCTGGTCTGGACGCCGTCCCGAGACACTGTATTGTTTTCTGTTCCTGGCGCATGCGCACTGGAAATCATCCTTAATGCAAAAGATAGGAGACCGATCGGGACGCGGGTAATAGCGTCCCTGACACGCGCTGTCACGACCCTGTGGGTCTGTGAGGCTGATCAGGTCATTGTTACCTGCTGCAGCTGATTGCAACAGGGAACACCTGTGGACCTGGGAAGCCTCTACCTTATAAACCCCTGCAGTTTTGCCTGCCTGAGGCTGCTCTGACCTCCTCCTCAGGTATGCCGTCACATTTCAGTTTGTCTTAAGTTTGAATATGATTTAACTTTTGTTTGTTTTACAGATCAACCATCATTTGAGTGCAATTAGTTTTAGGTTAGTTTAATAAATTATATTTTGATAAATTTGTACATGGTGTGTCTCTCCTTTTTGTTATGGCCCGATGAGCCAGGCTGTAACACGCGCACAACGGCATAGCCAAAACCGGAGAATTCGTGCTTATTATTTAAGTATTTACTTTAGTTTTTATCATTAATTATGGCACTGTAACACACTGCCAAGTCATAAGTGATTACAAATAAAAAATTTTTTTAGAAAGAAATAGAAAAACGCATTGAATGACTTAGACCGGATGTTGACCCGGAAGCTCTACAGAGTTAAAACTGGAGAGAACTAAAATGGATATTTATTCAGAGAATCCTTCTTGGCAGCTTGTGGGTCCTGATTTCATCAACTCCATGGTGAGTGACTTCGTTTGTTTTTTTCTTTCGTTTTATTACCAATGTGTCTAGCAGATTTTTGCTATTGAAAACGCCTATCAGCAAATGGCAGAGACCTACTGTTTTGTGGATTTATACCTTAAATAGCGACATGTCTTTGTAGCCGAATATTAGAGGGACATGCATACTGTTGAATGAATGTTGGTTCATGTAGTTTAGCCCGTTTTGAGGCGTTTTATGACACTTTTAATAAAAAACACATGGCGCTCTATGGGAGTTTTGTATGAGTGGTCTAAAACCGTAATTTTACTTATTTTGATGGGACATCTCAGTGGATTTGACTTTATTTTGTTGTTAAATTGATTATTTTTCTCTGTATCAAAGTTTTCTAAATGTTTTAAATGATATTTCAGGTCTAAACTATGATCTATGGGTTGAGTTCCACAACATCTGTCATTCTGATGAAGACCCTCCTTCCTCCTAGAGACCCCTTTCCATTTTTTCTTGCCGCCGACATTTTTCAGCCAATGAAATTCAAATTTCTTGATTCTCTCAACATGCACGCGCATCGACCAAACCTGTACCAGTAGGGGGCGCTGTCGTACAGGACGCTCCGTGTGTTTCTCTGCCGTCTCAGCCGTTCACTGAGGACTCACGGCTCATTTCTACTAAAAACCTACCCATTCTCCAGCTAAAGATGGATTTATTTTTATTTTTAAACCTTTCACCTCACAGAATGGCAAGGCTTGACAGGGTTACGCGTTTATTTTGGTCAGAAAGTTCATCCAGGGCCGAGTCAAGTTCAGCTTCAGAGTCCAGCAGCAGCTCTCTGCTAACAGAGCTAATATCAGAAGCAGCAGGGACAGAGAGGGCTCTTCAGCCCCTCGTAGTGTTGGAATAAGATTGTGAACTGTGAGTGATTAAACCCTACACACTGAGCGGTACAGTTCATGCCCGCAACGTATATGCGCCGTGTGCACGCGCGCACACGCGACCGGACGCGCGTGTCGAGATGTTTTGAGGAGGAGCCTTTGGACGCTAGATTCAAAAACTGCTCTCCTGATGAAATCCTCCAGAGTGCGGCTTTAATTCACTTCATTAGTTGAGCTGATTGTCATGACTTGCTTGGTTAGAGGTTGTTGTCTGAATTGTAACATTAATGATCTGACTGTTAGTTAGAGATGGATTTATGTGTTTGTGGTGTCAGTAGAAAGCTGATTGTGAATATTAAGTTGTGTTTCTGACCTTGTGTAGGTCAGGTTGGTTTTTCCTTGAAACTCCTACTTCTGTTGTGACCACATTGTGGTTGTTTTATATTTTTATTTGTATCTGATTATATTGATATTATTCTAAGGTCTCCTCATGAAGACTTTATGATTTCTTTACTGTTTGATGTGTAGAATTAGACCTAACAGCTCCACATTGTTAGAGAACTGGTGGTAGGGATTTTTACCAGCAAAATATTCAGTCAGATGAAAATATTTTGCTTCATTCCTGCTCTAGTGGTGATATGTGATTATTTGTGCATCTGAAAACTGATTTGTAAAAATACTCCCCACCCCAAAAAAAAAATGTCACCAGCCGCCACTGGTCTTGTGCCAGAGTTGCTCAAGTTTGTTCCGTTTCTGTCAAACTTTACTCAGCACCCTCTCTGGGTCAGGATCCATCAGACGGACACTCCTCTACATCCGACAGTCAGGGCACATCTAACCCTTCCCACAGCCAGATTCAGTGACTCACACTGGTTTCACTGGAACTCTCCTAAGACTGACAGGAAACCGTTTTACTCAACGTGTCTGAAGAATTTATGCAACAAAATGAGGAAGTGAGTGGAGCGGAGTAAAGAACAAAATCCTGAAGCTTCAGACAGCTGATTCTACACAACGATCTTCTGAAGTGGAGTCTTATTTAATCTGGTGTGGATAGCGCTATGAATGTTAGGAGAGACAGAGATCAGTTGTAATATTAGGGATGTCCCAATCAGGGGGTTTTGCCCTCAAGTCCGAGTCATTTGATTTTGAGCATCTGCCAATACCGAGTCCAGACCTGATACTTCTAAAATCTTGTTGTCATCCACTTTATAAAACCTCCAGACCGCTTTCCGCTTCAAGCTGCCTCCATGTTCTACTTTGCTGGTGTTTAACCAATAGCGTCTCTCCAACAGTGATGTCATGCCACACGCCGCTGTTGGGGAGAATACTTTGTAAATGTATTCAGTTACAGAATACTGAATACTTGTTTTAAAATGTATTTCGTACTGTATTCCGTTACTTTGCTTAATCCTGGTACTGTATTCTAAATACTTGGAATACTTAGAACACTTCCCCTATAAAACACGATTTAAGTCTATTGCAAAGTGATGTTCTTGATGTTCATTGCACTCCAGATGGAAAGCTCTTAACATGAAACCCACAATTGTGGGAAACCACAACAACATCATCAAGCTAACGTCATTTCAGATACAACACCGACACTAAATGTGAGAAATGACAGAACTAACAGGATACAGGCTGTTAAATAAAGCACTAAGGAAGCACAACTAGAAAGATAAATCTAACTTAGTTTAAGGTGTTTCTTCAGATTAGACCTTGAGTCTTTGGACGTAACTAGCAGTACACTGAACCGTCATATTTTGCTCGGCCCGCTCCTTTTTTAGAGTGAAAGTTAGCTGAATTTCCAGGACGTGAATGCACTTATTCCTCCACTGCTTGTAGGTTTAATCGGCTGCAGTGTGCCTCCAACCACTCCACCTTTTGGTCTGAATCCATACGAGGCTATAGGTTGCTACCTTGCTATGCCGGCTAGTCAGAAGTGTACCCTGTGTTTTGATAGGGTTGCTATGGTAACATAGGCACGTTGTTTAGGGAATTATGGAATAGATAACGTACACAACACGGAGACACACTGCACGAAATTAATTTATTCATCTTTCTGGAGGAAAGTGGAAAACACAAGTATTCCAATGGTATTATGAAAGTAACTGTATTCTGAATACCATGTTTAAAAATACTAACTGTAACTGAATACATCAGTATTCTAAATACATGTATTCACTCCCCAACACTGCACACGCATTGCTGTTTCTGTGTGGAGTCAAGGGGTCTAACTCTGTGTCACCGCATACCTTTAGACAGGACTGCACAGAATTTTTTTTATCAAGGTTCTCAATGGAGAACTTGGCACTGATGCTTGGTGCACAGACCCTTGCCATGAGAGGGGGGGGTGCAGCGCACGTGCATTGCTCCAGGTATCTGCACCCCAGCGGTCTGACACACCCAAACCTCCTGGACAAAGTTTCAGGGCTTCTGGACCACGGAGCTGGTTACGTTTGAGGTCCTTTTACAGTTCTGTGTCTCGAGTCTGCAGCTTCTTCAGTGAATGTTCCTTCACCACTCCCCGCAGTTGGATGTGAAGCTCACCAGATGCGTGATAGGTGCCACAAAGGTCTGCAGAGGCGTGTTCGGGTGCAGGGGTCCGGTACACACATGGTATCTGGTGTGCTTGTGGACTATCGGACCAGTTAGGTACGCCCCTGACTATAGATGTGTGAAAAAATAAGCATCATACCAGCTCCTAAACCAGAGGTCACTAGGAGCACAGCAAATCCGTGGAGCTACCACGAGTTGGTTGAGCCCGGGAGTCGGGACTGGCTGTCCCCTGAACGGACCGCACCGTTTATGGTTGGTTCAGAACTCAGTCCTGAGGGCGAGGTTGGGCAGCGAGATAGTCGCTGAGCTGATTTTTCAAATTGGTAAAAAAGACAACAATTTAAATATTAATGAAGGAGTTGGAAAGAGCCAGCTTGCTCGTGCGCCAGGAGGGGAGGGTAAAGCAGCGCACAGCACATGAGGTGGAGAGGCTCAGCCAGGAGGAGCGGAGAGCTCAGAGCAGGTAGACTCTTCATCAATGATCCAGACCACTGTCAGTAATACGTTCCTTCTTTCTGGGCAAAAAATGGACCAGAGTGTCAAAACAGTGTCAACTTTTCCGTTTCCAAACAGCAGTAAAAAAAAAAACAGAAGATTTTTCTCAAAATGTTATTTCCAGAGTCCTGGATTTAAAAGCTGCTACCGAAGCTAAAACTCTGAGTGTAGCTGCTGATGTCATCATCAAGCTAAGAGTTCTGTCTGCGTTAGGAGCGTGTCATCCTCAAGCCTCAGCTTCAACGCCGTGAAACCTGTTGGTATTTCAGCCGAATTGTTCAGAAACATGTTTGTCTGAGTGTGTGGGGCTTTGAGAGGGAAAAGGAGAAAAACAGATGTAGGAAAAAGAGAGAGAGGGAGGGAGAATGGAGGGATGACTGGAGAAAATAAAGGCACATAAAGCAACTTTAACTCTAACCACAACCAGATGGGAAGGTGAGGGAAAACCACTGAGTTGTTTAGGAAAGGAAACTCGGAGACGAGGAGGAGGAGGAGCCATAGGGGGAAGGGCTAGTGAGGAATTTTTTCCTATACTGATGAGATTTTTTTCTCCCCATGTGAGGAATGAGGGGGAGGCTTTATGTAATGGGCAGGATGCGATCACTGAGAGAAAGTAGCTCCACTCTAACACGACCACAGCTATGCTGCTCACAGAACAAAACACCCTGATGCTTCCTCCATTTTGAGGAGACACACTCACACTTCTTCATGCCGTTCCTGTACTTTCCTAACTTTCCTCCTCTCGGCCACACAGCAGATGACTCAGACTGAAGGAAATGACACAGGAGCTCACTTCACTTGGAGTGAGGAGCATGTGATGCCCACAGTGTCAAGTATCCGATGATCTGGGCGAGGCCGGACCGTCACCCGTTCATTATAAGATACACTCACCAAGCACTTAGGGAATGCCATGGGAATTCTGGGAGGTGCCTCCTTTGCTCTCCAAACCACATCAGAGCTCAGTGTGAATAAACTTCACATGATGTTCCTTTAGGATGCTGCTCCTCGCCTGTCTGATTGCACCTCTCCATTTAGAATTTACTGATCATAAGGAGGAGCTTTGTCCTGCTGGAGGTCTCAGGATGGTAGAGCAGGATGGTAGAGGACTGTGTTTAATGGATGCTGAGGTTTAACAGCGGAGACACGAGCAGTCTGATACCAGACTAAACCCTAGCTCTCCGTCTGTGACTCAACAGGAGCAGATTCATCCAACAACCAGTCTCTGGAAACTTTTCCTTCCCTGATTTCCACTAAAGAGAGAGAAGCTGTTTCCACCCATCCTCCTCTGAGCTGGAGAGGCTGTGGGTCAAAGACATTTTTCACCTTATTACACTTTAATACAGCGATTATAGAGTTAATGTAGCCTTTATTATCTCTGATCAGTTCCTGGATGTCCCTCAACAATCAGCTGTGTCTGTTGTAGATCGCTGTGCTGCTGATCAGGATGTTTTGATCCTTCACCAGACTGTCAAACTGAGCTTTACTGTGAGCAGGAACCAACCAGAGCCCAGGACTACAGCTTACATCACCAGCTACTTCTTTAGGTGGAGGTGTTTTTACACCTCGTCACTTTTACACGAAATGAAGCAACATTTGTACTGCAGTGCATCGCCCTGTGATACAGACTGATCACTGTGTTCTGCCAGTGACCAGCTGTGCCTCAGATCTGGTGATCCAATCCACAAACATCTTTCTTTACCTCCAAACGTGATGCACTGAAGTGAAGATTTGATGCAATAAACTGGGACCATTTGACTAATTAGCATTTACTGAGCAGGGTTTCCTCTACATGTAAATGATCATAAAATAAAAGCCACCACACCTTCAGAATGAAGTATAAAATATATATATGTAAGAGACTTTTATGTGGACACTTTTATTTTGAAGTCTACCCAGAAGCTCCTGTGCTGTTCTGTTCCTGTGTGTTGAGATATAATAAAGACGCCGCCAATGTCGGACCGGCTGACGGAATCTGCGCTCTGTTCTTCTTCATACGTAATAATAACACGTTCGGTTACAGTGGTGGCAGCGGTGTCGTTTGGGCTGGCGTGACGCTGCCGGCTGGTCAGGACTTTTCTGCCCGTGAGTGCGTGGACAAACTTAGTTTGCAGTGGGAGCTAACTCAAACTAGCTCCCACGTGCCGTCGCTCCTCGCAGGTGTGGTGCTCACGGTGTTGCCGCGTGAGGAGCGACGGTTGGCGGCTGTTGGTGTTGGCTGCTTGAAGGTCTGGGAGCTGATGACGACCAGGAGTCCGCGAGGTCTCCCCGGTGCGACGGTGTGTCTTCAGGTGGTGCACGTGGCTATCTGCGAGCAGCTGCAGGATGCGGTTGGACTGGGATGCTCCCTGGACGGTTGCCAACCTGCTCTCGCGGCTCTTCCATGTGGCCCAGGAGGTCACCAGTCTGGGATGGATGCTTCAGCGTCGCAGGTTGCCAATTCTCCTCTCTTCTGGGAGCTGGTCCTCTCGCTCCTCTGGCCCTGTCGTTTAGAAGGAGTCGTGGTGGAGGACTGTTGCCTGTGGCTGGCCCGGATGTGTCCTGACGGGTGGACTCTGGGGACCCAGGGGACTCCTTCTAAGGCTGTTTAAGGCCCCGGTTCATCATGGGGATTCGTTTGAACTGTTCTTAACTTCTGTAGTTCTTTATTGTTTTTATTTGGAAAGTTGTGGAGTGTAATGAATGTAAAAGCAATGTAACAAAGGAGAAAGGTAATTAAAATGGGAATGAGGTCAACCATGTGGGGTGTGCCTAGCATGAGCTAAACTGAATATACCGCATTTGATATTCTCCCTGTGTCTGTCCTTGTGTGTTACTAATGGTGTTTATGTGGGGGGGGGGGGGGTGACCCTCTGATTGTGTGTCTTGTGTTCTGAAGTAGAGTGCACGGATAGCATATGATCCTGATGGACACTTATGGCCTCCTACGGCTGCAACGTGCTCTAGGAATTGGATCATGGGTTGGGGTTTCATTCTGGTCTCAGTTGGCCGTCTGCATGGTGTGTTTTCTGTTTTGTTCTTTTCCTTTTGTCTTGTTGTGAAACGAGGACGTTTCTTTTAGAAAGAGGGGAAGTATGTAAGAGACTTTTATGTTGACGCTTTTATTTTGAAGTCTACCCGGAAGTTCTGGTGCTGTGCTGTTCCTGTGTGTTGAGATATAATAAAGACGCCGCCAATGTCTGACCGGCGGACGGAATCTGCGCTCTGTTCTTCTTCACACACTTAATAATAACACGCTCGGTTACATATATGTTAAAACAATGTAAAGCATATGAAATATAAACTATATTTGCGCTCCTGTACTAATGGATTAAAGTTCTCCGTCGTGGTGATGGATTTCCATCAATTGGAAAAAATGAGAACAAGTTCTATCAAATAAATAAATAAAGTCCGTCTGGGTGCATATCACACGCACGTACACACACACAGCCCGGGTTCACTAATGCTGATGTGCTCACAAGCTCTGAGGAAGGTCTGGAGCTTTTCCTTTGTGTTTTCTTTTAGAAAATTCAATGTGAATCATCCTGTTTGGACCTGGAGCTGACTCGTCACAGGACACCTGCCCTGACTCTTCAGCACATTTCAGCAGCTCTGTTTGGGTCAGAGGGATTCTTGTTTGGGGAATCAAAACAGTTAGATGTGACAGACCTCACTGTTACAGCTCTCTATGTATAAATCAGTCAGATGTTTACTATCAGATAGACAGGATACGTACAGATGTAGAAGGAGCTGGGGGCGTGAGCTCCGTCCAGCTCCAGCTGCAGCAGGCTGCTGATCTTGCCGTCATTTCTCAACCATAGGGCCACGCCCAGGATGACGCCTCCTGCAAGCTGCAACATAAAACACACACAGCTTTAATGCTGAAGTCCAGTCTGCAGGACTGCACTACAGCAACTTTACTTTCTTACATGTTTTAGAGGAGCATCCAGAATATGACACAATGAAGACAAACTGTGACATCAACAACAGCCTAATTTAATGAAGGTGTCTGGAGGAGCTCTACTGCAGCATCAAGAAAGAAGAAAAGCCATGAGAGAGCTGAGCTGGTGGTTCGCTACAGAGAAGACATCTAGGTCTACACTACGAAACAACAGTAGGTAGAACTAGGGGTGTCAAATTATCACCTTAATTGTGATTAATTAATTACTTAAAGCCATATTTAGCACATTTTGCTTTTTAATCACGTTATTCTCAGTTTTAATCTATAAATTGACTGTTTCTGCCTGATGTAGGGCGAGGAATGAGGTGAGAAACGGCAGAGACAAGATGAGAAAAGGGAGCAGCCAATGAGAGCGTCTGGTCCTGTTGACGGGAAATTAGAATTCCAAAAATGTCCCGATGTCACCATGGTTAAAAATACGGTTACTCTGTGGCGTCCTGACCTGTAGTACGACTCGGGCTTTGTCAACAAATGGATCCTTGTTCAAAGAATCCTTCTTGACAGCTTGTGATACCCTGCTGGTTGAATCCATATCGTTTTAAACGCTGCCCCACGTCCAGACAAAGTGACAAAGTTTTAGGAGTCATGTTTGATGATCTGACCTGGAAGTCACATATTGGTTTTATAAAAGGTAAAGTTACCAAGCTAGTCAAGTTTTTACTGAATAGTTCTGGTTTGTCATCATTGTATAACTCACTGATTGTACCGTACTTAACATATTGTGTAGAAATCTGGGGATCAGTATATAAAATCTATACACAACCTTTGTTTATTCTAGAAAAAAGAGCATTGAGAATCATTACTAACAGTCACTATAGAGACCCCTCTAACCCGTTATTCATCAAGTTTAAAATGTCATGACTTCGTAGAATGGAAAATATACAATAAGAACTGATTGATCAGTTATTCTAATTTCCAACTGATTGAGCTAAATTACTTTAAGTTTGAATACTTTTTTGACTAAAACTCTGACATATAGACATGACTGAAATGTGATGATCAGCGTTTTAGTCCAAAAGACTGAGACTAAAAACAAAGTGGTGTCAGAAACAACACTGGTTTCACTGGGACTGCATCTGTTCAGTTCTGTTAAACGACTTCATAAAGACTCTTTCTGTTGTCATCAATCTATTGGTCTGACACAATCATTTAATGAGTGAAAACTCAAGGTGAGAGCTTTCCTCAGATATTTTAGGTGAGATTAAAAAGAGATTAGATTCTTTTTTTAATCACATGACAGCACTAGTTAGAACACTGAACTACACTCTGCATTCATCCTCTGCTATGTGTTCCTTTGTTTTCTCACAACAAACTTTGCACTGATGCACATGAAGTTCCCTGGGAGCTATAAGTGTCAGAGGTGCTGCATAAAAACAATGGCATTGTTGCATCAAGAGAACAAAGTGACCATAACCATGATAAAGAAGGGTCTGTGAGAGTTTGTGTGTGTGATCCTGGTCCTGGAGGGCCACAGTCCTGCAGGTTTTAGGTGTTTCTTTGCATAAACACACCTGAGAAGGCCACCAAGGAGGGAACTCAACAGTCAAACCAGGTGTGTTAAAGCAGAGAAACATCTAAAACCTGATGGCTGCTGGCCCTCTAGGACCAGAAACCTCTGGTTTAGCCAGCCATCACAGCCAAGTGAGATACTGGCTTCACTCAACCAGGAGCACCATGGGAATTCACATTTAGCTTCAGCCGTGTCGTTTTAGCAGCTGCTCTGGTTTTACTCCTGCTGATTCGTTTTAGTCACTTCTACAGGTGAAATTAGAATATTGTGCAAAAGTTAATTTATGTCAGTAATTCAACTTAAGGTGAGTCTAATCTATGAGACAGACTCATTACATGCAACGCCTGATATTTCAGGCCTTTATTTGTTACAATGTTGATGACTATGTTTACAGATCATGAAAACCCCAAATTCAGGATCTCAGTGAATTAGAATATTACATGAAATCAAGAATGTGGGAACTCTGTAGAGTATAACCATGGTGCATATGTACTCAGTACTTGGTTTGGGTTCCTACAGCCTCAATGTGGCATGGCATGGATGCGATCAGCCTGCGGCTCTGCTGAGGTGTTGGAGGACCAGGATGCTTCAGTAGCAGCCTTCAGCTCTTCTGCATTTTTCGCTCTCATCTTTCTCTTGGAGATGACCCACAGATCGTCTGTGGGGTTCAGGTCAGGCCAGTCTGCTGGCCAATCAGAGCTCAGTAATCCATGGTCCCTGAACCAGGTTTTGGTACTTTCTTTGGCAGTGTGAGCAGGTACCAAGTCCTGCTGGAAAAAAAGCTGGTCTGCTGAAGGGAGCATGAAGTGCTCCAACATCTCCTGGTAGAGGTTGCGTTGACTCTGGACTTAATAAGGCTCAGTGGACCAACAGCAGCAGGGGACACGGCTCCACAAACCAACACAGACTGGAAACTTCACTCTGGACTAATGGGAAAACTACACTGAGCTTCAGGAACTTATGCATGCTCCCTGCTCTAACACATGGTGTCTCACAATAAAACGTGCATCACAGAGCCCGCCATGAAGGCTTTGTTGCATTTTGTTCAGCCGTGCACATCGTGACCAGGGGTAAAGCAGCAGCACAGAGTCGGTCAGTTGTTTCTACTCTACAGCTGAACAGAACCCAACAGTCACTGTAGATGGGACATTAAGTTAAAAAGGGACTAAAAGTCAAACCGACACATGGAGAACGTATTTCCTGTGTCACTCTTCTTCTACGGTCAGTCAGTCCTGCTATAAGAGGGTATTTCTCCCACTGAGAGACGTGCAGAGCACAGCATGAAGCAGCAGTAGAAACTTCACTCTTTACATCAAATACTACTCTTGACATGAGTCATGCAACAGTAGTTATAGTTCAGAGTTGAGGTTACAATACGACCCTCAGCACCGTAACACAAACTCTGTTTAGAAAGTAAAGATGTTCAGATCCCGTCCACAGAAATGACTCAAGGTCCAAACAAAACTTTTAGCTGACTGGGTCACCTGCTCTCACTTGATGGTTTTGGGTAATGACTGAAAGAAGGAGATACAAGCCGTTGAAATGAGTGGCCAGTAGAACCTCTGCTCCTCCTCATCTGGTCAGGATGCCTCCTGCACGCCTCCCTGAGGAGGTGTTTCAGGCAGGAGGCCCCCAGGTCGACCCTCTGGAGGGAGTAAATCTCCAGGCTGGTCTGCAGACACCTGGGGTCTCACTGGAGGAACTGGTAGAGGTGGCTGGGGGAGGACAGTCTGGTGCTGAACCCGTGACCTCCACCCTGATGAGTGGAAGGCAGCCAGGTGAGGCACCAAAATTATTTAAAACCACTATATTTATATTTATGTCCACATCTCTGATCATCTGTATCAATTATTTGTTTGAATCCTTTTTAATGAGAATAAATCAGTAACTCTGAGTCAGTAAGCTGCAGGCGTGTTAGCGTTCTGTTTCAGGTTTTCTTTTTTAAGGACTAAAGTATTTAATAGTGAATGATTCTGACCGTTACTGGGAATGTAAACAATCCTAACAGCCAAAATGGCGATAAACTGGGAGAAAAGCCTGGTGGCTCCCAGGCAGAGTGAGCAGTGTGTGAGTAGTTCATACAGTAAGTCCTCCACCAGTCACCATGTACAGTAAATACCTGGACAGCTCCATCCGTCACAAAATACAACCGAGAAAGAAAACGGCGTCGCCTTTTTTTAGACGAGTCCACTGCTGCCTCTGAGAATAGAGTTCAACCAAAACAGAAATCCCCTCCCGTCCTCCTCCTGCTCCGTTACTGAGGGCCATTCCACAGCTCTACGAGTCGCTGCCTGGCAACCACATAAACACACACACACACACACACACACACACACACACACGTCTTAAGATGTTCTGTTTGAGAATCAAGGCGTTCCGTCAGACGATCGGACCAGAGCGGTTCTACCAGGTGACGTGTCCTCCTGAAGCTCAGGACGAGTTGAGGTTCCAGGTCAGTAGAAAAGGAACATCATTCTAAAGCCTGGGTACTCAATACTTGGACGTTATTTCATAAAAGTCCATATTTCATCCAATCCACAGCAAATTCCACTGCTCCAGGAAGTGAAGCTACTGTGTGCATTTCTGGGTAAGACTGAACTAAAATTATGAAGAAGAGTAGAAAAAAATCCCTGCGCCTACTAGGGGTTGCACGAACTAGTCGACTTTTGTGGGCTGTAGTGACTTTTTAAACCAAAGGTCGACTCTGATCACGTGAACTTCTATTTTGAAGGGGTTTCGTTCCATTTCCTTTGATGAGTTCCGGTCTGGCGTTGCTCTATTAAAATGTATATTTACTCAAAGAAAACTTCTTGGCAGCTTTTGATGCCCTTGCCAATCGATTGTCCTGATTTAATCAACTTAACGGTGAGTCTTTGCTTTCTTTATCTCTTGTTTTACTAAAAACGCGGCGCTATTCAAACCTCCGATGTGCTAACAGCTAAGCTAACGAGCTAATGGCTCGGCTATTCGCTATTCATTAAATAGCGAATGTCTTTGTTATGATTATGGCCAAAAACTGTTTTGCATCTAAACCTGACTAAAATGTGACTAAAACTAATCAGCATTTTAGTCTAAAGACTTGATATTAAAACCAAAGTGCTCCTAAAACAACTGCTCTCTCTCAGCTGTTTGTTGTCAGCATTAAAATACGTTTTTGCAACAAAGCCTGTCAAGTTTTATAAAGCCGTCCTGTATACGCCGTATGTATGACGTCATCAGCGATTAGTCGAAGTCGACGCAACTTTTATTACTTGGTAGTCGACTTGTAAAAATAGCAAGTCGTTCAACCCCTAGCGCCTACAATAAAATCAACCCGATTCCACAGGGTTTCATACGCTCTACCTGCCGAGCTCCTGACACTTTAAACCAAACCACTCCATTAGGCTCCAGCTAACGGACGTTCTGATGAGATCAACCACTGAAGAGTTCTGGTAGTTTGTCTTCTTCTTCCTGTAAACACATCTTCAGATATCATTGATCGAGTCCACTTTTTGTTTCAAAATGTCCACTCGTTCTATACTGGGGTGGGTCAGGAGGGTAGTTGCCCCTCAGAGTAGTTTCTTCCTGAATCATGTAGATGTACTCTGTTTTGTTGAGAAATGAGTGAATGTTCCTGGAAACAGTCTGCTCTGAGAAGCTGCATCAAGTCCCTCCTGTTGTCTGCCCTTAAAGTGTTTCATGTTTTAATTCTCCATGTGATTTGGGTTTATTATAACACAAACTGTCGTCCTGCAGAGCGGGGAGCGGCCAACATTCCAGCGCTGAGCGTGTTGAATGTCAATGGATGCACCTTTGGTTACTTTGTTAGACTTGAAGAGGAGGTCGGAATAAATTTTACAGAGAAGATTCAAAATACCACAGAAGAAGATAGGACTGTGTGTGTGTGTGTGTAAACGCTGTGATTGATAATAGGTGCTTGTCCTATTTGATGCTGGTTTGAAGGCAAAACGTTGTAACATCAATCATTGACTTGATTTAGATTTTTCTTTTGTTTGCTCACTTTGCATTTACTGTAATAAGCTGGTGGAAATAAACAATCGTTATTTATATTTCTGAAATTATTTTTGTTTACAGCATTTCCCCTCCTTGCCTAAGAATTTTGCACAGTACTGTATAGGTTTATTTGTGTCTATAGATAACAGACTTGTTCTGCTAGATCTCTATAACACTTATGCTTCACACTGGTGGATAATAAAGGTTTATTCTCCTTAATTAAAGGCTTTGCTTCAGGGTGCCGTCTGCTGAAGCCTAATTTATGCTTCTGCGTCAGCTGCACAAGTGAGAGACGCAGACGTATTGACGTAGGCGTTTTGCCTTCAGACTTCTACGTTTGCAAAGCAATTCCCCGCCGGAACAACAGAGGGCGTAGCACTGGGAGCAGTACATTCACGTCGCTGATGACTATTTCCTGGATACGTAGAGAGCACATTTTGATTGAGCTGTTTTATGGATTTATGTCAAAGAACAAATGATGATGTTAAAAAGAATTAAACGGGAGGGAAGGAGACAGCGGCGTCTGTTGAATGTCCGTTCAGGACAAGGCAGACGACGAGCGGATCTGCAGCTCTAGTTCAACTCTTGATGAATTATAGAATGTTCGTACTTTTGTAATTCGTCAGCTGATCCACATCTGCTTCCGCAAGATTCTACTTCTACTACTCTGATGATATGTTGAAATGATCTCGGGTTGTTGGGCCGACCAATCAGAGGCGTGCGCTCTGCGTCTGGTTCGACGGATGTTTAGAAAAGTAAGGTCTACTTCGTCCATCCTTGCGGCCTCGTTGGGGACTCCACGCAACGATGCATAATGGCGTTGTGTACATCCGGCCCGACGTAGAAGCATAAATTAGGCTTTAGAGCAGGGGTGGGGAATCCTGGTCCTCAAGGGCCTCAGTCCTGCATGTTTTAGGTATCCTCTCTTCAACACACCTGATTTAAATGTTGAATTACCTCATCAGTGTGGCTTCACCAAAAAGCTCCTAATCACCCACTAATTTAGATCAGGTGTGTTGAAGAGAAGAAACCACTAAAATGTGCAGGACTGCGGCCCTCGAGGACCAGGATCCCCCACCCCTGCTTTAGAGGGATCTATGTGAAAATACATGGGGGAAATATTTGTTGATCTGCTTTTGATCTTTACTGAGATCTTTCTTAAACTGACCTGAAACGTGTCTGTTTGTGTTGAGTTTGGACTAAATAAAGGATCAGCAGACGTTTGACGTTGACTCAGTCAGAACCAGGTGTCCAGGTCACTGTGTGAGACGGATTCTGTTAAACCGGAGGTGAATGGTTACGTTATCATTATCTATCTAGTGTCGTTTGCTATGTGGACAGTCACAATTTAAATGATAGGAGATGTGAGTAACTTTTCATTCAGATAACATATTAAACTATTCTATCCACTGTTAAAGTGCCTGTGACTCCATATTTAAATCACTTTATATTAAACAGGTGTAATCTTTGATGCCTCTAGATCAGCGTTGCACCATTATAACTCAAAACACGCTGTAATTATTTCCTAACGAGCAACTCAGAGATCAGAAGAAAGCGCCGCCTTTCGGTTCTGCTGGGTTTCTCCTTATTTGGCAGCCTGACACTTCTGCTGCAGCAGGGGGCAGTGCCCAGTAGGGGGCAGTGCCCAGTAGGGGGCAGTGTCGTCGCGTGAAAGAGAAACGAAACTGAAACTAAACACTACACGGTCTATGGGCAATGGCGGCGGCACTGCCTCGCTCCAGTTGTCGTGAACGTGCATGTGGGAGGAGAATTGACCATATAAGCAAGTCCGGATCACTATGACCTCATAGCGGGCTGGAGTGAAAAAAACTGTTTGAAACCTGGGTCTGAAATCTGGAAGAGCTTCTCACTGGCTGGACTAGGAGACAGATGGACGCCGTTTTTTGCTCTTTCTGGCAGGTTTAAGGTGAGAACTCAACGTTGTAACATGATAGATAAGTCAGAAAACATGGAAACCGATGTCATGGGCACTTTAAGGGACTGTTTGGTGGTTTTGACCCAACATGACATCACTCAAAGCCGCCAGTCTCTAGAAACAGGAAGTAGTGCTGTGACCATGAACACTGAAGGCCAGTCAGATCTTGGGTATTTAAAACAACTCTTGTTCAAAAATCTCACATTGATGCATCAACATGACATATTACCTGGTTTATCTAGTATGAGACTGTTTAGTTTGAGCTGTTGATTTCAGCTGAACGCTGTGATCTGTGGAGTGAAACAGCAGGTTGACTTTTACTGTCTGGTTGAAGGAAACCATCAGAGAACTAGCAAGTCGCAGCTGAGCCAGAACATACGGCCGATCAGGCGGAGCGATACGGCGGCAGCAGAGCGACGCGCGTACAGCAGCGTAGTGACTCAGTCAAACCAAATCAGAGACTATGTGGTGAAAGACGATCAACATGATTAACAACAGCCTCCTCCTTCTCACTCACAGTGAATCAAAATAAGCAACACAGTTAAAGTTGATCAAAACTGAATTTTGCCTGGACTAAGCATCAGTTTTGGAAAGCACAGCTCAGGTTTCCCCCAGCTCCTCCACAGCGGTCTATTTCTGCCTGCTACAGAAGGGAGATCTTGAATGTTGAGCATGCAGGGATGGGTGGGGGTTGGGGTCCTGTTAGGAGTTCCCGTAAGTCTCCTAAAACAGAACCCAGCTACCCACACACCACCGCTGAAACTCACACCTGGTCTTATTCTAATTCCCTGTTCAATCATTCAAATGGATAAAGTTACATTGTTTATGAAACAAACTAAGTAAAAGTGCAGTTTGCTTTAGTGTTTCCTAAGATGAATGTGAAAGTCAAACGCATTCCCTTCTACCACACCAGAACATTCCAGCGTTTAGCCATAGCCTGAGCAGATCTAACGTCTGTTGTCTTCATGTGTCTGCTGGAAGCTCTGAAAGAAAAGGCAGACACAGGACCGACTCCGTGAGGTCGAGCTCGGGGGTCCGTGGGGCCCGACCATCTGTTGCAGCGCTCCCACTTCTTCTGGTGAGAGCTCTTTGTGACTTCAGCTGAATGTCTGGAGCAGTTGTCACGCTGCCTCAATGAATCTGGGGTTAGGGGTCAGACACGTCCCTCATGGACGTGTGCAACGAGTACGAACCTAAACATCCTTCTGCACCATACCGCATATTTACACATTATAAACAAAGAACTTCAGGTCTGGGCTGGTTAACATCACCTCTGAGTATTTAGGAATTCATTCATTCAATGTGTTGAAAAGCTAAATGAAATGATAATCTTGTTGATGTTCTAGACAATCAGTGAAAAGTGACTTTGGTTTAACAACACTTAGACGAGGTAAGACCACGACTAGGCCCTGGATCTAGACCAGAACCTGGACCCACGAGGACTAAAACACCTGACATGTTCACACATGATGAACTCAGCCTTAACTTGAAGCAGCTGGTCGTCTGTGCGAGTGCATGACGTCCCCCTCACTTTACACCCCTGATACTTCAGGAGCTCCATGGGTTCAGTCTGGTGTCTCCGATGTTTGAATAGACGCAAAGCAGACACCAAGCAGTGTCTGGAAACACTACTTCTAAAGTACTTCAATACATCATCACACACAGGAGTCATAACATTTGAAGGGTGACAGAATTTGGTATAACATCTTTTTACGTCCAGATGAGTTCTCCCATCCCTCTGGGTTTGCCTGCACCCCCCTGCTTTACTGCAACTCCCAGAATGCCCTGCTGTACCACAAGGAAACTACAGCCACCAGAAAAGATCAAAATCATCTCGATGTAACACCACGTCACACGCTGAGCACTGGACACAATTCCAGATACGCTGAGGGGTAAAACTGAAAAGTGTTGGTACTGCAAACCATTGCATACTGGCTCAGAACCGGTATCGATTCGTAGGTACTGGGAATTACCGTATCGATTCAAATGTGAAAGGTACCCATCCCTACTCCAGACACTGACACACACAGACTTTTCAGTGTAGTTCTGACTGCAGGCTGTTTGTAATGAACTGAAATCCTCCATCTCTACGTTCTGAATATTATCAGGGAGGAGATTTTTTGTTACTCTGAACATCATCACTGCTGTTTGAAACTGACCAGATCTGACAATTTGATCATTTTTTAGTTCAAGGAAAGAGGATCTGTGTGATAACCAGTATTATAAATTATTCTTATCGCTCTTTTTTGTAATATACTGTAGTTATTGATGTCAAGGTGCTTTTATAGGTATTACCCCATCCTTCAACACAGTAGTTTAGGTATGGCTAAATTAGAGGAGTCAAGAATACGGAGTTCAGAATGTGTTTGACTCTATTCAGTACTGAGATAGGTTTACTCTGTGTGTGTTTTATCATCCATAACTACCCCCAGGAACTTGATTTCATTCACTCTGCCAATCTCAACAGTTATGTTAGTATATAATGCTATCAGGGTCCGAAATTAACAGTCACCACTTGCCAAATGCGACCAAATTGCTCCACTTTGCAAGTAAAATTTGGAGCGTCATCCGCCACATGGCGAGTACATTTTTGCACCAAACTAGTTCTGTTGATCAGTCCTCTTCGATGGATTTCTGTGACGCTCCTCTCCTGCCTGCACGCGACTGAGGCATTTCCTCCTATCTATTCACTGTTCATCAAGGCAGCAGCAGTTAGCTCCGTGCTAAAGCTAGCAGCGATATGTGGCGGTTTAGAACTGGAGTCAGCCAGTCTGCAAAAAGAAAAGTAATGGAACTGGAAGAGAAACCACCAGGACCAGTTGCAACCAGAAGATTTAATGAAAAGTGGCGAACTGGAGGTGGCGGTGGAGATGTTGATGTTGACGCTAGCTACAGGGCACAACAGGTGTCGTGCGAAAGTCTGTTCCCCTGGATTTTTCTGTTCCCCCATGCCGAACCGCGGGCTTCACAGCACTTCTAAAAGATTTCTACAACACGTAGTCGTGTCAGAGTTGATATTTTATTTAGTTCCTAGTAAATAAATTAATACAAATTTAAAATTGACATTTTTATTCTTATTTGTTTGTTTTGTTTTAAACCCTGACAGAATCGCTGAGCGTTTTATCCGCTCCCTACACAGGTGAACATAGTATTTCAGGGAAGCAGATTTTAGCACAACACCGGAATCTGTGCAGATGAGCTGCTCTGTTTTCCTCCAGTACGCTAAAAGACCCGTAACAACTCACTGGTCCTAGGAAATAAGACGATGAAGGGACTCCAACAATGAGGCTGTGAGACTGTCAGAAGCAGGAGGGCAGATTTCATGGAGAGAAAACAAGGAGTCTGACTAGATTTCATAAAGCGAGTTCATTAAAAACATTTCTAAAAAAATTAAATAAAAAATCTGAAATGACTAAAAAGTAGTTTTTATGAATGATTATTTAATTCTGTTTGGATCCAACATAATATCATATTATAGAATAACGTGCTTTGGGTAGATCTAAATCATTTAGAATTTTGGCCGGTAGATTTTATCATCTACCGGCCAACTTGGCCGGTGACTCAAAAATGTAATTTCGGACCCTGAATGCTATATAATAATAATAATACACTCATGGCAGAACTGAGCCTTTTCTTTCCATTTATCCACTGTCCAGCAGATCAGAACACATTAAATATTCAGATAAACTAATTTTAAAGGTTGATTTGTCATGCTGTAACTGACTTTATACTGATCATTTTAATTTTAATATGCATTTAACAATAAATTCCTGTATCAAAATATGTTTTAACTCCAATAAAATTGTTGATTTATAAAAGAAAAGGACTTGTTTAGAATAATCAGCTAGTAGACGATAGAACTAAACAGTATTTAGGGCCCGTCCCACTCAGAGACCTGATCAGTTCATTGTTATCCAAACCAACCTGGCCCTGTGTGAAAAACTAACCACCCTCTAAGCAGCAGTCTGGAGTGGATGTAGCCCTCGGTAGCTGGAGGATGGTAAATGTCCTGCACTTCCATAGATCTTTCTAGAGTTCTCCACCCCTCAAAGTGCTGTACACTCATTCACCCATTCACTCACACTAGGGATGCACGTTTACAAGGTGTTGTTTAACTGTCTATGGTCAATAACCATAAAGTCACGCCACCTACCGTAACCTGCACATTGACTGACAGCCCACAATATGGAAACTTGTATTCTATTGGCTGAAAAAGTTTGCCGATCAGAGAGAATTCAAAGGGGTCTCTTGGAGGAAGGAGGGTCTTCAGAAAAATAACAGATGTTATAGAACTCTACCCATAGATCATAGTTTAGACCTGAAATATCATTTAAAACATTTAGAAAACTTTGATACATAAATAAATACTTTGAACTGATGCTTTAAATGCTGAATAAACTGTGACTAACCAGATCATTAGTAACACTAACCCAGTATGAATTCTGTCCACCAGACAATCATGATGGAGGATGTCTGACCTTTGACCTTAAACAGGTCGTTCATGTTGGAAAAATGTTCTCATCATCACTCAGTCATCACAAACACTGGATTGTAGTTGTTGCCACCACCAGTTATTAGGGTTAGGGCTGGTTGGATAGATTTTTGTCTTAAACAGTGAAATCATCATGTTAAATCTGTACTCAGGTGTCTGTCTGATATTGAATCTCTTTGCTGATCTGAAACATTTAAGGGTCAAATACTTTTCACTCTATGCAAAAATTATAAAATATCAAGCAGAAACAACTCAAGATATATGATAAATAGTCTGAGCAGAGGGCCAGCACCACATCACTGATACGGTTGCTAATGGTAACGAGCACAGGAGCCATCATATCTGCCAACTCATTACATCATTTCTTCACAATCCAACGAGCAGAAACCAGATGAGATGGTGACTCGATGGCTGTGTTGTGTCTGCTGACCGTTATAGAAAAGGTTTGTTGTGTTGCAACATGTTGAACTGAGCAACAACCTAAAATATTGTCCTCCAAACAGGTGAAACGTTCCAGCCTCCAGTGGGCTAGCATCACACAGAGCCTAGTTTAAAGAGCATATTTTAAGTTAGACACTCCCTTAAACAAATGTTTAGAGAAATATAATAGAAACTTTTTCTGAATAAAAATTTACACAAATTCAGCTTATTTAGGCTCTTGGATTCGTTTTTGTGAGAATTGTCAATTTTTTCACCAAACCGGAAGTGACGACAGTTCAGGGAGACCGTTCGTTCTCTATATAGAAAACTGATCCACTTATCACTGCTTGTGACGAGCAAAACAAACCCCTAGAGTGCCGTTATTTTATTACTTTATTACTATAGTGAGAAGTTATTTTATTAAGATTAAAAAAAAAAAAGATAAAAACAATCAGTCCTGTAAGGCTGTACCCTGTCGGTCCAGCTGTAGACCGTGACCCACCTCCTCACTTGGGTCTGGGTAAAATACCAGCGTTTAGCACCAGGTTTGATCATCAGAGCTCCAAACATTGAGCTGCGTTCAGGTGGATTGTTAAGAAATGAAAGAGTTAATAAAAAGTTTCACAGGATGCAGCTAAACGGTTCGAGGCTGACCGAAACAGTGTCGGGTCAGGCTGGAAACCCCGCTGGGAATCCCCTCTTGGGAGCCGCTGGGAACGTGAAGCCCCTCTGGAGAGCATCGCGGCATGGATTTACTGTACCCCGCCAGCCAGGTGAGGGTCAGACACCTGAAGGAAATGCTCTCATGAAATCGCTGATCGGTACCGAACTACGACCCACCACGAACCGTACCAAACCTGGCATGGAAACGAGACTCAAGTCTCCCGTTAGCTCCTGTTAGCTGCTGCATGCTAACAGCGGTTAGCTCTTGTTAGCTGCTGCGTGCTAACAGCGGTTCCGGTGAATGGATCGAAGTAACGGCGCATGTTTAGAGTCACACTGAATGTTTTTCGTCGGTATGTGGGACTCCATCACATCCAGTCCTGGACTAGACCAGGACCACCGGGGTTTTTCGTCTCCAAACAGAAGTCACCATACCGGTAAGGAAGCCGTCCCGTTGTTGACTCAGTGTCCTGACAGACTGGCGATTGGCATTCATAAACATAATAATTTAGCATTTTTTATTAAAATGAATTCACACCGACTTGATTAAAGAGTGCTCTAACCTAAAACTAACAACTCATGGCCGACAGCGAGCAGGCAGCTGGCAGACTAGAGCGGTGCCAGTCTGAGATGTTAAAGTAGTTTAGCTTTAAAAAATCTACACAATGATTAAAACAAGCATCTGTTACACAAACTCCACACAACAAAGGGCTCAATTGATCATATTTATGGGATTATTGATCGTACAGAGTGTTAAATTATCCTACAAATACTTTATTTATCTAGATCTGACAACACTGTAAGCAGCGCCACCTAGCTAGGAGCTCCCTCTGGTGACGTCACAGGTCCACATATGAAAAAAAAAGCGTTTTTAGAAGCTTTGCAAAAAGCGGCACTTTTGACTGGAAAAATGGTTTAAAAAAATGTATTGTAAAACAAAATACCCTCAATAAACATTTCAAATAGTATTTTTGGACAGAGTTTTATCAGAATTTTAAAAAAAAAAGAACTTAATATATGCTCTTTAAAGTGTCTAATCACCCCACCCCTCTGGGTTTACACTGTCCTCTTCAGACCATCAACACACAGCTCCTCACTTCAGTCAGCTTTTCATGTTTTCACACTGGAGCTGCAGCGTGTGACAGGGTGAATCCTACTGGAGACACTCCCTGTGCCACATGGACCAGCAGAAAAAGAGCCTCACTGAACCGTTTCACCTTCTAAAATACAAAACGCACTCAGTATAGACAAGTCCGCCTTAAAGAATGGTAAATGTCCTTTATTTATATAACTCTGTCCCTAATGCTGTACAACACATCGGTCATTAATCCATTCACACACTGGTGGTGATCAGCTACAATGTAGCCTCAGCTGTCCCTCTGACCACCACCAGGTCCCTCTGACCACCACCAGGTCCCTCTGACCACCACCAGGCCCCTCTGACCACCACCAGGTCCCTCTGACCACCACCAGGTCCCTCTGACCACCACCAGGTCCCTCTGACCACCACCAGGTCCCTCTGACCACCACCAGGTCCCTCTGACCACCACCAGGTCCCTCTGACCACCACCAGGTCCCTCAGACCACCACCAGGTCCCTCTGATCACCACCAGGTCCCTCAGACCACCACCAGGTCCCTCTGATCACCACCAGGTCCCTCTGACCACCACCAGGTCCCTCTGACCACCACCAGGTCCCTCTGACCACCACCAGGTCCCTCTGACCACCACCAGGTCCCTCAGACCACCACCAGGTCCCTCTGACCACCACCAGTAGACAAGGTGGGTGAAGTGTCTCCAAAGACACAACGACAGAGTAACCCATCTGGAGCTGGGATTGGACTGGAGACCCTCTGGGTGCCAGACTCTACCAAGTCAAGATGGAGTCATTTTACTGTTTTCTATTCGACCAAAGCCCTCAGCCTGAGTGAAAAAGCAGAGGTTCTTCTTAGTGTAAATCCTGACCAAACAAACTAGTAAAAACTTATGAAAATGAATCAAACTTGTAAAATTTGGATGATTTCATGTATGTGTACACCGTAAGGACAAGAGACCATATCATGTGATCACTTACTTTACATTTTGATTTGCAGCCTGAATTTGAAACTTTTAGTAATAAATAAGAAAAAAAAGCCAAGACAGCAAGAAAAGGAAATAAAACCACTAAGCAGGCAGCATGGTGGAGGAGTGCTACTCCATGCAGGTCACGTTGATCGGTGTCTCTAATTGTCCCGAGGTCTCTGTGTGTCCCTGTGATGGTCGGGGGACCCGTCCAGGGTGTCCCCCGCCTCTCACCCAGTTAGACCCCAGATCCTCGGTGGAGGATGAAGCGGTGGTTTCCATGATTCATTCACCACCAACAGCTCTGACTCACCAAATGGAAACCAGCGCACACCCCCAACACATGCACACGCGCACACATGGGCGGAGGATGTAATCCAAACAAAGCCTTTATTTCTCCAGCCTCGTCCTGCTGGACACTAAAGTCCAGGTTAGAGCAGAAACACTGAGCAGGGCTCGGTTCTGACGGCCTCGTGGTTTCTGGACTCCGTCTGATGAAGGGAGGAGAAAACCTGCCTGTTTTTATCGAATCAAAATCATTCTGACTGCTCTGAACGCGCGCGTGCGTAAATCAGTAAACGAGGGTGCTCATCTGGTGACGACCTCTAACCAAAGGAAACAACTCAAAACATAAACGTGAGCTTAGAATAAAGGAAAGGCCTCGAGTTCAACCGAAAACCACAGCGGTGTAACGTGGAGGTTTCACGGTTTACCATAAGGGACCAGCGGCGTAAACAAACCAAGAAAACACCGTAAAACCAGCGGGCGCACCGGGACTCACCCAGAAGATGAAGTTACAGAAAAACAGCAGGTACTTGATGCATTTAGTGCAGCCTTCGACTCCCATGATGGTTTAATGAAGTCACTTCAGAGTTACAGGACAGACTGCGGCGGGCGGCAACAACAGACGAATAACGGGCTCGAGCTCTGAAGGAACTCCCAGGCTGGGGCTCGTGAGAGGAGGCAACACCCAGCTCCTCCTCCGAGTATGGCAGACCCTACATACATATAATCAAACTGTAACCCAGCTCCTCCTCCGGGTATGGCAGACCCTACATACATATAATCAAACCGTAACCAAGCTCCTCCTCCGGGTATGGCAGACCCTAAATACATATGATCAAACCATAACCCAGCTCCTCCTCCGGGTATGGCAGACCCTACATACATATAATCAAACCATAACCAGGTCCCTTTACCATGTATGGCAGGCCCGAAATACATATAATCAAACCATAACCGAGCACCTTCTTTATGTATGGCAGACCCTAAACACACATAATCAAACCGTAACCCAGCTCCTCCTCCGGGTATGGCAGACCCTACATACATTTAATCAAACCGTAACACAGCTCCTCCTCCGGGTATAGCAGACCCTAAACACATAATCAAACCGTAACCAAGCTCCTCCTCCGGGTATGGCAGACCCTAAATACATTTAATCAAACCGTAACCCAGCTCCTCCTCCGGATATAGCAGACCCTAAATACATATAATCAAACCATAACCCAGCTCCTCCTCCAGGTATGACAGACCCTACATACATATAATCAAACCGTAATCAAGCTCCTCCTCCGGGTATGGCAGACTCTAATACATATAATCAAACCGTAACCAAGCTCCTCCTCCGGGTATGGCAGACCCTAAATACATATAATCAAACCATAACCAAGCTCCTCCTCCGGGTATGGCAGACCCTAAATACATAAAATCAAACCGTAACCCAGCTCCTTATCCAGGTATGGCAGACCCTAAACACATATAATCAAACCATAACCCAGCTCCTCCTCCGGGTACAGCAGACCCTAAATACATATAATCAAACATAACCCAGCTCCTCCTCCGGGTATGGCAGACCCTAAAGACATGTAATCAAACCATAACCCAGTCCTCCGGGTATGACAGACCCTAAATACATTTAATCAAACCGTAACCCAGCTCCTCCTCCAGGCCCTAAATACATATAATCAAACCATAACCCAGCTCCTCCTCAGGGTATGGCAGACCCTAAATACATATAATCAAACCGTAACCAAGCTCCTCCTCCGTGTATGGCAGACCCTAAATACATTTAATCAAACCGTAACCCAGCTCCTCCTCCGGGTATGGCAGACCCTACATACATATGATCAAACAATAACCCAGCTCCTCCTCCAGGTGTGGCAGGCCAGGCCCTACTTACATATAATAGGCTTGTTCGAGATTATATTTTTATTTTTTATTCCTTATTGTGTGTTTCAGAAATTATTCTGCTAACGGACACTGAAAGGACATCCTCATGTGAATGGACTGACATGATCATTGACAGGGTGGCTGAGAGGCTCCTTCTGTAGAACGATGAGGTCAAATACAAACATCAAAACACTTACAATGTATCAGATGTTATCAGGTTAAAGCCATACTCAGTAGCCAGGTAAACAAACGAGGTCTTGCTTGCTAGTTTACAGAAACACGACTCGGTGAACTCACCCCTCCCGTCGGGTAAATCCACAAGCCAGCCTTCCCGCGGATGGGACCCCGTTTTGCGATGATAACAATGCAGAGGCTAACTTCACTGTTCCCCCAGCTTTTCCTCTTTTCACCTCCAAACGATTTTAGTTTTCTGCTAGCTGAAAAGGTGTTTTTGGGGGGACTCTGGTATTTTTATCTTAAAATGGAAGCTCTAACCGACGGCTAATTCGCTAATTCTGTCCTCCTTTCACTTCCGGGATGTTCTGCCCCAAAATGTGTCCGGGTGGATTAATGCCAATCCAAGCAGTGCGGAAATGCGGCAGACAGACAGCTGGATTGTCCAATCCTATCGTTCGGTCCGAACGATAGGATTGGCTGAAGTTTTTAGAGAAATGCGGGACAACTACTTTATTGATTTCTTTCGGAGTTTTTTTAATGTCCACAATATATTTATGACTATACTATGTTGGAACGTTGTTAGGAGGCTTTAAAAAAACGTTAAAAGTTACATTGTTTACCTGGCTACTGAGTATGCCTTTAAACTTTAAGTTCAAAGAGTCTAAAGGTTTTGAATCCAACTTGATGCTCAGAAAATGTTTCTAATAGAATTCATTAGAATTTGTAGAATTAATATAAGAATGAGGTCATGTATAAATACAAACCTGTTTTCTTCCAGCCTTAACATATACTTCTCTTTTATAGGATGATGTCACTCATTTTCTGAAACCTGACCAGGTTCTTGGTGAGTACAGTCTAGAATACAGGATAAAACTCCTAGACCAGGGGTGTCATTCATACGGCCCGCGGGCCAAATCCGGCCCGCTGGATGAGTTTTGAAAATAAAAAAAAATAGGGCTGGGACTTTAATGCGTTAATTATGATGCACATTTTTAAAAAAAATAACGCAATTAACGCTACTTGTGTTTGAAGCAAGGCTGAACTCTTGTCAGCATCATTTCCTGCTGTCCAGACTCTCAAATCAGACCTTTGACGCACGCAGCCCGTGCCAAGGTCCTCCTTCAGAGGATCCAGCCCGACCTCGCTTCACCTGTCTACGCGGTCGCCATAAAACTCAGCCCTCCGCTCCGTCCTTTCACCACAAAAACCGAAAAGGATCGGCGGTGAAACTGCACGTCTCTAGCCTTATAGGTTTATTCCAGCCAGTGGAAACGGCGCGTCGCATCCAAAGCGCATTTGTTGGATGACAGCTGAGCCAAGCTGAAGAGCCGCAGCGCGCCACTGAACTTGCCGTCCTGCGCGCTGTTCCTGTCAACTTGACCAGTGACGAATCCTCCGTACATCTAGTCACAGCGTGAGGCCAGGGCTTCCGATCACGTTACGCACAGAGATCAGTGCCCAAACTGGAGCGTTTGCGCTCTGTGCGTCCTGGTCCACGCGTTTGGTTCGTTTCTGGCTCAACACTCGACACGCACGCCAGCTACAGCATCCTGAGCTGAAGCTGATCATTTTAACTAGAGCTGGACGTCAGCTGGGCGCACAGATCAGTACCGTCCTGCCACTGAGGAACAAAGACCTGAATGGGTTTGGATCCAGATCTGGGTTTTCCCTCAGACCTGATCTAAATGAAACCATGGTGAAACTGATGGAGTCCAGTCAGCATCACCTGGATTTACTGGTTTTATACAGTTTTAGATGAAACACTGAGTTCCTAACCCTATATTTGAAAAGATAAACCAGTACCAAACCCACATAGTCTATATAGAGACTCTCATTGAAAACGAGGCAGAGCCTCCAGACCAGACCGTGGGTCAGTCTGAACACTGCAAAAAATGATTCTCTCATCCAGGTGTTTCCACATGTTGGAAATCTTTTAGTATTAACATTTTAAGACAGTAAAAGTTTTGTGTACTTCTACACAATTGTCTTAAGAAATATTTGTTTATTTTGTGTTTTGTAAAAGAGTTTTTGAATAAATGTGAAGATTTTCAAATGTACTTGTAATTTTTCTTGTATGAAAACAAGGAGAAAAACATGCACTTGTTATTTATAGGTAATTATTTTAGGATTGTACTGGTCCGGCCCACTGGACATCTAATTTGTCTGCATGTGGCCCCTGAGCCATAATGAGTTTGACACCCCTGTCCTAGACTAAAGATACCAGTACTGTGATCATCTGAACAAGTCCATTATTATACTTTCTCACCGTTCTGTCTGCCTCTTTTCACTTTTTAGAAGTTACTTTTTAGAGGTTTGTTGCACCTGCTGATACTGTTTATTGATGAGGTGAGTCTATCATCTGTGAGAATACCACTCATTCACAATCTGTCATGTATAGATTTTAATATTCAGCACATCTATGTTCCTCTGTTTTTCAGGATCCCATCATCCTTCCTTCATTGTTCAAGTGGTTCTTTGTAGTAAGTACTGTATAAAGTTTTTGACACATTTGTACACATACCAAACCAGATAAGCTTTTCTTACCTTCCTTTCTCTGTCTTTTTCACTTTTAAAGGTCTCAATGTTTGAGGAAATATATTGGGGGGCGGATGCGCGATTCACAGGGAATGTTCAGGCGGTGTGTGGAGCTCTTCAGTAAACGAGACACTTCGCCTCTAGCTCACCGGTACCGAGTTGGAGCCCCTCTAGCTCACACGTTACGTTACACCATTTAAGCGGCACACTGCCAGTGCCTTTTAGCTTTCAACACACAGCGGGATTTGTAGAGGTACGTTTTCCACGAGATACGGAGTCCACGAGCTAACGCTAAGCTAACGCTAAAGCTAAAACAATAGCTACCGGTTATTGTAGCTCAGTACTTTACCTTAAACTATTTTTCTTGGCTCCGTGCGCTCGGTCCTGCTGCCTGTTTGTTCACACAGCGTTAACTTTATAGATCTAACGTAAATATAATATAAAGAGTACTTTAGTAAGTCATTTTATAAAACCTTTGACAGTGTGAATTAATCCCTGTGTGCATGTTTTTCAGGTGACGAAGTCTTAGAGATGAGGTGAGCAGCTGAGAAAGCCATGCTGCAGAAAATTACTTTAACCAATTTGAAACAATTATTGATACAGATGAGGGAGCAAGCTGCTAAGTTTGTTTTCACTGTTGCTTCATTCCAGTACTTTATTAATTACTAGTACTGTTTATACACATCTAGGAAAGTCTGTTAGCTTACATATAAATATATAGTCCTTATACAGCCTTAAAATATTGTAGTGAATATACTTCTGTTGTTAAACTAGATTTCCTGTCTGAGGTACAAATGAATTTACTATTATGTTATAATGTAAGATTTAAATGTAGATTAACTTTGTTCCACTTGTTAAATGCAGCTAAGTCTGTTCAAAATTAAGAAATAAAAGTTCACCAGGTCTGCAATTTAAAAATAACGTTTTTAAAAAAACTACTTAGGTTAAATGTGTCTTGTTAAAAGCCCTTCTATCTTACCAAAATTAAGATTTTTTTAAAGTTTGATTTAACTTTGCCAGTTCGGCTGCAGCCAGATCCTACTCAAAAGAAACTACGTTTTTCTATTTGTTCTTTAAAGAGTTGAATTTACTATTATGTTATAATGTAAGATTTAAATGTAGATTAACTTTGTTCCACTTGTTAAATGCAGCTAAGTCTGTTCAAAATTAAGAAATAAAAGTTCACCAGGTCTGCAATTTAAAAATAACGTTTTTAAAAAAACTACTTAGGTTAAATGTGTCTTGTTAAAAGCCCTTCTATCTTACCAAAATTAAGATTTTTTTAAAGTTTGATTTAACTTTGCCAGTTCGGCTGCAGCCAGATCCTACTCAAAAGAAACTACGTTTTTCTATTTGTTCTTTAAAGAGTTGAATTTACTATTATGTTATAATGTAAGATTTAAATGTAGATTAACTTTGTTCCACTTGTTAAATGCACCTAAGTTTGCTCAAAATTAAGAAATAAAAGTTCGCCAGGTCTGCAATTTAAAAATAACGTTCGATGGAGGCATTTCCGGTCGTGGTTGTGACGTCATTTCCTGCCGTGGTTGTGACTCCATTCTAGACGCCATCTTTGAAGTCCGCAGCCAGATCCTCTTGGAAATTTTGTGCTACTGACTCTCTCCAGCGTTGAGTTGGCGATGGTCAGTAGGGGGTGATTAGCAGGGTTCCTCCTGAAGTCCATCACGACCTCCTTTGTCTTCTCCACATTGAGGGACAGATTGTTATAGCCGCACTGTTCAGCCAGCTGAGACACTTCTTCTCTGTATTGTGCTTCATCGTTGTTGCTGATGAGACCTACCACTGTTGTGTCATCAGTGTAACGTCAGCAAATACGTTATATCCTCTGAACTTTGACCTTTGTTGATCATCACTACAATAACCCATCTTTGTCCCAATAACTTGGATTAAAATGACTCTCTTATTATGTTGTAACCTGAATCAACATTCCTTCCAGGACCTGGTCATGTCGGAAGACTCAGAAGACTTTCATTAGTTAATAATTAAACTTAAAGACTCTTTGATGTCTCATTCTAAAGGACACTACCGTTAATCCACTGTCCAGAAATGTCTTAATATGATTAATTCATTTTCTTCCAGTATTAATGAATGTCGATGTTGCATCAGTATTATTTCATGTTTCTACTTTTGCTAAAAGGTTAAATCATATTAATAATCCATTTAGAGTTAACTGGGATCCTTAATGCCGAGAGCCACGTGACTTGGTAAACTCGTTTCCCATTGGGCCACGCGTCAAAAAGATGCCATGTTAGACTTCCAGCCCGGAAGTCCCTCAGTTCTCGTTCAGCCAGCAACGAGATGAGAAGCGACCGTTTCCTCAGCTACACGGTACGCTCAGGGGCCGACTTTCCCTGCGGGTCTCACACCCCCATTTAAAAGTCGATGTCAGCTTCCCCGCTCTAAGCTAGACACCATCCGTCTGCTTCGTTTTCGCCTGCCATGAGGAAGAACCTGCGAGCCTCCCCTCCCAGCCGGACATGGAGCTGCTGAACCGACTCTCGGGCTTTTCCGTGCCTTGGGGCGACCTCACCAGCCGCCTCGGGGATCCGAGGACCGTCCTGGGCACCCGACCCACAGACGACCCTCCTAGCCACGCCGAATCGACCCACGGAGCGATCTCAGCAGGTACCAACTCCGATCTGGTAAAACTGAGGCTCTTGATAAGTAACACTCCTGTTAACTTAGTCTCCAACTCCCTAGATATATCTTATATCGCGGGCTCTCGTCATTAACTCTCAGCTTAATGCCATCAGAAGAACTCCCTAAGATGCAACTCCTACCTCATATCTCTGTCTGTTCGTTCAATCTGTTTGCTTAATAAAAGAAGTGTAGTCTAAGTCTGCCTACGGTTCATATCTTTCAGGTATAAGGTGCGTAAGTCCTCCCTTTGAATATCAACCGAACCCAGAATCTTAGAAGTATCCCTGCATAATAATTACGGTAGTTTAGTGAGGGTATCTTAGCCTAGCTCAGTGTAAAACCTACCAAACTAAGCTAATAACTTTGCGGAAGTGTGTGTCTATTATAATAATAAAAACAGGTTATAATACGCTACATCAGCAAACTTGATGATGTGGTTCTAGCTGGACTTGGCAGTGCAGTCGTGAGTCAGCAGTATGGCAGGCCTTAGACACATATAATCAAACCACACATAACCCAGCTCCTCCTCCAGGTATGGCAGGCCCTAGCATAGGTGTGGACTCGAGTCACATGACTTGGACTCGAGTCAGACTCATGTCATTATTTTAATTGACTTGACATAATCTGAAAACTTAACCACCTGTGATTAAAATCTCTTAAAATCTATTAAATTCTTTTTCAGTTTTGTTAATGATGAAAAATGTCTCAGCTGTATTGTCTCAACTGTAGACAGACAGTGGTAAACAGGTTGTGATTGTGATGGGTAGGCTTTAATAAGTTATACTTCAGCCTATACCCTTTCAGTTAATAACATTATGTAAATGTATTATTATTTATCTATAAGAGGAAGTGGGAATTGTCTGTGATAATCTTGGTTTATCTTTTTAAGTTGTTGTTATTAGCTCTTTTTTTTCTTCCCCACTCTGTTTTTTTTTTTTGTTTTATCTGATGTTATGACTGAATAAAATAATCAATCCCAAAAAAATGTTAAAACCAGTAACCAACAACAGGACTAAAGTCATCTTAGACTTGGGTCGAGCCTCAGAGCTGTCTAGTGCAGTATCTGGCCAGAAGAGGGCAGCAGAGTGCTGTCAAACATGAAACTGGTCAAGTTTCTAACTAAATAATCATTGAGATCAATTTTAATGCTCTAACTTAAAGTGTTAAAAGCTGCTCAGTGCTGCTTTAAAGGGTCATGAGGAGCAGTTTAATGAGGTTTGGAAACCTTTCTTGGATTACATTAAGGCTGAAATTTAATTGAAACAAACAACTTGCATCTTCCCCAACTACACCCCCCCCCCATTTATTTATTTATTTATTTATTTATTTATGTATTGTGTGTGTGTGTGTGTGTGTGTGTGTGTGTGTGTGTGTGTGTGTGTGTGTGTGAAGTGCACAATGATATAGTAAGATGGCATGATGTATAAGGATGCATAGGTGCATGCCAGTATTTTCAGAATGCGTCCACTAAAGTCTTCCTGACTGAGATGTATGAAAGCTCTGAGGTGTTTTATCTGAATTAAACCAGCAAACCGGGTTAAAATGACAGAAAACACTCCTAGTAAAGCCTTAAAACATGATTTTAATTCACTTTGTCTTGTTCATATTATAGTCTGCATCTTCTAAAGTGGAGTTCAGTAGGAAAGGTTGTAAACAGCAGACAGCTCTGTGAAGGGCTTCAGTTCAGAGAAACACAGATTAGCTCTGAGCTAACAGCTGGTCACATCATTTTCACATTTCATACAGTTCTTGTAGAGCTTCGAGGCTAATTCCACTGAAATATCCAGACCTTTGTGTTCATAACCTTGTCAGTGTTTTAAAAATGATGTCTGCATCAACGGTAGTGAAAATGTTTGGATCCTTGAGTTGTTTTAGGATGGCAGAAACACCCTAAACCAGTGGCGGCTGGTGAAATTTTTGGGGGGTGGGGTGCAAGTCAGTTTTCAGATGCCCAAAACCCACATCTCACCACTAGATCAGGGAATGAAGCAAAATATTTTCATCTGACTGAACATGTTGCTGGTAAAAATCCCTACCACCAGTTCACTAATGTGGCGCTGTTAGGTCACACACAGTTATAGCCTAATTCTACACATCAAACAGTAAAGAAATCATAACGTCTTCATAAGGAGACCTTAGAATAATATCAATATAATCAGATACAAATAATAATAATACAACAACCACAATGTGGTCACAACAGAGGTAAGAGTTTCAGGGAAAAAAATAACCTGACCAAAACAATGTCAGAAACAGAACTTAATATTCACATTGAAGTTTGCACATCTTTCTACTGAAAGCACAAACTCTGCTGATAAAACACTGGCTGTCAGCAGCAGCAGCACCAGACTTCAGGTCCTGAACACAAAATGTTTTTATCTTCAATCCTGAAGGTCCACAGCCACACAGTTTAGCAGCAAGAGGTGATTAAAAGAAGGTAAACCGAGATCAGATTACATCAAATATCTAGCGTCATCATGACTGATCTGGTCTGGTCTGAACCCACTTCGTACCGGATTTGATCTGATTAAAACCGGACCCGTCCGGTACCAGAACCGGTTCGGTTCGGATCGGTTCTGGTCCAAAATGACCCGGTACTGGATGAGTCCGTTCCGAACCGGGTCGGACCTGGACCTGTGGATCCCACCACAGAAGAAAACTCAGCGCTCAAA
>SSNR01000766.1:85210-128062 GCA_006937965.1 Callopanchax toddi | reverse complement strand
AAATTTAGCTAAGCGCAGGTTTAGCAGCAGCTACCATAAACACCTGTTAATGATAGCTGCCCTTCATCTGGGGACTCAAAGTCCCTCACAACATCTAAAGGTTTTACTACAAAGCTTCACTCCATAAAGCATGGCTTCTCCTTCAGGGAAGTGAACGCGTGCTCTCTGGGGGAGGACAGGTTTTCCTTTCAGCTGAGCTGCTGGATTGTATTTATCTTGTCATCGGAGATGGACGGTGGATTTATTTAAGGTGTTAAGGATGGACGAACAGACGGAGGGCGGCGGTTGTTAAGGATAGTCGTCTCATGACCGCCTCATAAACACCTAGGTGGGATGAGGCGTTTTTGGAAGGTCTATTTAACAATTATATGCCGAGTGGTTCCAAATAAAAATGTCAGTTTGAGTAGGGTTACATCTTATCAAACATTCAACGCTCACTGAATTCTTCATAGTGTTTCAGGTTGTTGTTTCCACCTTTTTTTAAAAAACTTTTTTAGACGATGCCTTTTCAGTGTCCTGTAATGAGCTCATACTGTAAAGAGAATTAACTTTCCTGGTTCTTCTTCATGTTTTGAAGCCCTGTCTACATTAATTTAAGTTAAAAAAAAAATCCATTTACATATTTTGAAAAATCAATGCTCTGCCACATTAACGGAAAATGGAAATAATTAAAATGCAGAGAAAGAACAGTTTATCCAAGCTACTATAGTTTATTTTTCATTACAGGTTAATGAACCTCTTAGATATTGATTTGTCAGTCTGTGATCAACATTTACTGCTGACAGAATCAGGATAAGATGAGGTAGATTCTCCAAAAAAGTTTTGATTTCTACAAATAAAGTTATCCTGGACATGTGCAAAATAAGCTATGTGGTCAGTTTTATCAAGCGCCATATTTTTACAGAAGAACTTGACAAAACAAGCTGGATAAAGTCAGAAGCCAAACAAAGCCAACATCTCCCCCTAGTGGCTGGCTGCAGTTTAGGTTTTCAAGTCACACCCCCTCCATGTAAATACATAGGATGCTTTTCTAAATGAAAAATATAAACTTCAGACTTTCTTTTCAGGTTTTGACTTCCGTTGACTTATGCACTGTTTGCAACTCTTGCTTCACTTTCCTAAAAGTCACTAGAAGTCGTAACGTTAGGTCATCGTCTAATTTGCAAAATTGGCTACATGTATGCTGAAGAGAATAAAAAAACATCCTAAATATATTTATAAATACAGATTAACTTCCTACTGATGAGTGTTTTTTAATGTCAACCTCTTCCTCTTCTTTCATGAATGCTTGATTCATTTGCAGCCTGGACACAGAGAGGTTAACAACTCCTGCTCTGACTGTAGCTCAGGACAGACTGCAGTGTGAAAACTGGGCAGACTTAATGCTTTGGGATGAGGCAGGGCTCCATGCAGGGGCGGTCCTAGGTGGGGGCCAGTGCCCCCTGACAGCAAGCTTGGGCCCCCCTGTTGCCCCCCTGCTAAGTGCTGAGTTTCAGGCATTAGAGACAAACACTGTTCCATGTTGTCAGTGAAATGATAACCAAGAGATCAAAGTATTTTTGCTAAATATTGCTGTAATTATACACTCAAATTTGAAATACCTAAAGACAATGTTTGTAGCTTTTTGTTTTAGTTCCCTTCTAAAAAAGCAGCTGGCCCCTCCTCTAATGTTGGTCTAAAATAGGGGTATTTAATTACAAACCAGGAAGCGCCAAATGGCAGACCGTAGAGAATCCGGAGGCTAAAACCCTATAACTTAGACTACTACAAACATGCACACATACTACTACAAACATGCACACATACTACTACAAACATGCACACATACACTACAAACATGCACATATACTACTACAAGCACAGACACTACTGCAAACATGCACACATACACTACAAACACACATATACCAAACACACACACACACACACACACACACACACACACACACACACACACACACACACACACACACTACTACAAACATGCACACATACTACTACAAACATGCACACATACTACTACAAACATGCACACATACTACTACAAACATGCACACATACTACTACAAGCACAGACACTACTGCAAACATGCACACATACACTACAAACATGCACATATACTACTACAAGCACAGACACTACTGCAAACATGCACACATACTACTACAAACCTGCACACATACTACTACAAACATGCACACATACTACTACAAACATGCACACATACTACTACAAACATGCACACATACTACTACAAGCACACACACACACACACACACACACACACACACACACACACACACTACTACAAACATGCACACATACTACTACAAACATGCACACATACTACTACAAACATGCACACATACTACTACAAACATGCACACATACTACTACAAACATGCACACATACTACTACAAACATGCACACATACTACTACAAACATGCACACATACTACTACAAACATGCACATATACTACTACAAGCACAGACACTACTGCAAACATGCACACATACACTACAAACATGCACATATACTACTACAAGCACAGACACTACTGCAAACATGCACACATACTACTACAAACATGCACACATACTACTACAAACATGCACACATACTACTACAAACATGCACACATACTACTACAAACATGCACATATACTACTACAAGCACAGACACTACTGCAAACATGCACACATACACTACAAACATGCACATATACTACTACAAGCACAGACACTACTGCAAACATGCACACATACACTACAAACATGCACACATACTACTACAAACATGCACACATACACTACAAACATGCACATATACTACTACAAGCACAGACACTACTGCAAACATGCACACATACACTACAAACATGCACATATACTACTACAAGCACAGACACTACTGCAAACATGCACACATACACTACAAACATGCACACATACTACTACAAACATGCACACATACTACTACAAACATGCACACATACTACTACAAACATGCACATATATAACTACAAACATGCAAACATACTACTACAAACAGGAGGTTATAGTTTCTATGCCAAGGTTACTAAAAATGTGAAATATTCCTAAACTTTCAGATACAACAGGTAAATGCATTCGTTTGTCTGTAAGGTATGTATTGTGTGTGTGTGTGTGTGTGTGTGCGTGTTACATTGTGTATCTTTAGTTTAATACATAGCTTTGCTTCTCTCTAAGCAGATGAGGTACTTAATGGAAAAGAACTTGCTCTAAATGACAGTGACAGAGGTGCAGCGAGGTGTGTTAACTACGTTCCAATACTGACCCTGTAGTTAATTATAAATGTCCCTTAATCAGTCTTATGTTCTGTGTATCTCCTGAAATCCCACTGTGATGCTAACAAAGACATTTGGGTCAATGAAAGCCACACTGCATGTGGCACTTTCAGGAAGGAAAATATTCTTATTCCTGTGTTTTTAGTGTGTGCACATATATGAACACATACACAGTTGCGTGCAAAGGTCAGCCCTGGCAGGGTTAGCAAAGGTTTAAGCTGAGGCTAATCTGGAAAGAAGCTGGGATAAAGTTTCCTGTGGATTTGCAACGATACCAAAGCTCCCTGTAGCTTTAATGGCAGCATCTGACAGTCTTAACAAGAACTACAGATCCACAACTCCGCCTGTCACAACAAATAAAACATCTCCTCTGATAAACCGACCTGTGCTCTGTCACTAGTGCAATCTGAACACAATGTCAGGCCACTAGGGAGAGCAGGAAAATGATGTTCCTGAACAACAAATGTATCTGATGTCTGTCAAATTGACTTCAAGCACAAAGCCATTGTTCTATATGATTTTTTTAAAACACTACATAAATTAGTATTAATAAGTTCTGAAGATTAGTGGTTATTTACACTGCTATCACTCAGACAAGATATGCAGTGAGTGTCTACAGGTTTTACAGACTCACAAATCAAAGTTTACATTATGCAAAAATGCAGAACTTTTAGGAAATTATACTAATGATTTATACTGGGCTACATATAGCCATTACATTAGGTTAATGAGGCTGAAGCGTAAATACAATAATATCTGTCCTCTTTTGCTCTAACCTAACGCTTTAACTTCCACATTAACACACACACACATTTATGTTTGATATTCATTTGAAGCAATAGGAGTTATAAAATTATGTACCTGTAAATAATATTTAAAAAACACTACTAATAATGTTAAGGTAATAATATAAGATATTAATGCTTAAATCTTTTATCATATAACATATTTTTAGACTTTTTTGAGTTTAGTATTTTTTTTTACCAGTGAAGTTTAATTCATGTTTCAATAAGTTATATTCAAGTATGCTCTACCAGGCAGTTGGCCTGCCAGCTAAATGATCTAACAAGAAGAATGTTTTTAAGTATATCTTGCTAAGTTCTGAGATTAAAATAAATTTTTTAATTATTTAATAAAATAACCCCCCCAAAACAACAACAAAATATCACTTGCGTGGGCTGTCGGTTGGTGCTTTAAAATGGACAGTAGAGGGCGATAAAGGACACAACCGGATAACTGTAAATGGGATTCTCAGTGTTTCACTGACAAAAGATTACATTAGTACATTTGTTACATCCACGTTGCATATTTAAATAAATCTAACACAAAAACAGAAATAAACATTAGTCAGAAGACACACAAAAGGCTATTAAAACATTGATATCTGCACATGTAGAGAATGATTTTTGGGGGGATACATTCAACAAACAGCGTATTTTTGTGTATGTGTACAGTATTGCATATGAGCATGAGGGATTTGTGACGCAGCAAAGGATGTTTACTGAAAACAGCAGAGCAGAACAGCTTGTATCTTAACCCTCTGGGCGCCAAAGTCGCAATATTGCGACAAGCGTCATTACTGAGTTTAACGAGCCCCAGCTGCTGACATGAGCCGTTTTTTAGTTTCTACTTTACATCAGAAGATCGTGGACACCTGTAACTTCATACTAAGCAACATTTTTGGGTGTGTTTATATTGAAAGTTTTGGAGAAAAAGGAGTTTAAAAACCTCCTCCCGTCGGAGGAGACGGGAGGGGAGTGGTTACCGCTGCCGCGCCGCTCAGAGCGAGTTTTGGAGCGAGGAGGGAGGAGAAAACTTACTATGAGGAGACTTCTGTTCACTGTTCACCAAGCACTTCATCAGGTAATGGCTGACTCAGACTCTGAAGAGGAAAATCCACCTCTGATGAAGATGATCAGTCGTCCAGGGAGAGCGCAGCTGTGTCTGCAGGCAACGAGAGTGACCCGGTTCGCCATGACGGCCCAAAAGCAGCTCGTAGGTCCGGTTCTGTTCGGTTCAGCTTTGCTTTACGGTGTCCAGAGAGGAAGGATGTGGTGTCCATAGCAAGCAAGGGTAGTAAAAACACCGCGAATAGTAACAAAAGGAGCGGAAATGTAAAAATTCGCGGCAAACTCAGCAGAACCCGCGGGAGAAAAAAACTGTAAATAGACGGGAAGCAGCGTTCACTGTCCCTCTGTAAATGAGGATGATGATGGTGGGGGTTTCCCGGGAGATGATGAAGAGCATCACAGGTGCATCAGACACTTTGATGAACCTGTTGAGTGTTTGGAAACAGGTCTGTCCAGTTCTGAGCCCACTGGTTTCCTGTATGTTCTTTAGATGATGGATTATATACTTTTACATTTTTATACACACACACACACACACACACACACATATATATATATATATATATATATATATATATATATATATATATATATATATATATATATATATATATACATAAAATCAAAACTGTAAAAATAAAGATACGGTAAATACCAGTAAAAGTTACACACCCAAGGGTTCTGCTGCATGATGATGTCATAATATGCAAATTAGATACGTGAATTTGTTCCAGTCACAAACTTTGATTCAAACTGAACATTTTTCTCATTTACAGTATGCCTTTATCTCTAACCATATTAAAGTTACAATTTTTTGAAATTGTAATGTCAAAAAGATGATTTTCTTGGAAAAACTCTGGCGCCCAGAGGGTTAAACAAACAATAACACGACCTATAACAGAATCCTAGGGGGAAAAATCCTAATATTTTTATTAGCCTGGAATAACTGTCTTACACTTTTAGGGACATTTTTTTTAGGAGAAAAAACCCAGCAATCCCCAAACCCCAAATAAAATACTGACGCGATACTTTTTATAAACTGGGGGGAAAGGACACAAGATATTCACTTCGGCAAACAATTACTGTTGGTTCCGGTATAACATTTCAAAATAAAAGTAAACTAAACACGGAACACTTTCCTAGTTTAAAATCACTCTTTATTTGACAACTTAAATTGACCTTTAAACTCTACTTGCACACATAAGTTATTTTCTTTGTTTCAAAGAATTAAAAGCATAAACTTAAACGTGACCAGACTTTTATATTGAAACCGCAGTGACATGAGTTCCGGCTTAAACCAGGCGTCTATTGTCCCTAACAGCTATCTTGTTTCTTGACAAAAACATCCACGGAATCAGTCACAACACTCCGAGCTCAGTCCAGTGCTCCGGTGCGTTCAAACCGGACGTGTTTCGGTGTGAATCCAGGACTTGTCGGAGTTGCGTCACGTTAGCAAACTACACAAACTCCAGAAAGCCACTAGCGGCGTTCCCCGCCGCTCTGAATCCACCGACTCCTTCTGATCTGTACAGCTGCTGTGAACGCGTGGCCCCGCCCCCTCTATGCTGCTTGTCCGTGCACGCGACCATTCGAGTTCGTGCTGCGTTCAGGTACTTCTCGAAAAATATAGAAACTAGTTTTCGAACATATGTAAACATAATTTACATATGAATGTAACATGATTTCACTTGTAAAATTAAGACACCTTAACGATGTTTGCGCAGTAATGCATTTTAGAATGTATATTTCTCGAAAAAACAGGTTGTGGCTTGTCCACGCTGATAATTTAGAAAAATGTGTGTATCCTAATCAATAGTATTATATATTTTTTAAACTGATAGCGTATTTGGTAACAACAGAATACATCCTCCAGGCATCTCTCATCACTTAAATAAAATATAGATTTTAAAGTAAACGTTATGTAACAACAAACCGCTGAATTCCTATATACACACACTTCTAAGCAACATAAGCCTTGTGTTGGGCTTATGCGTGTGTGTGCGCGCGCGCGCGTATGTGTGTCCGCTGGCACAATGTTTGTGAGGCAGCGAGTTGCGTGCGAAGAGCTCGACATGTCATTCAGAGGAATCCGCCACCTGAAACGCGAGGAAGTCAAGGCGACTGAATTGGGTATAAAGAATCAGCCAACATCTGCTGCGAGCAGAGCGAGGCTGATGAAAACATCAGCTCGGAGCTCGGGACCTTTGCGCTTTATTTGAATTTGGATTTATTGCTGGAGCCGGTGCACCCTGGGAGACACATCTGACACATTTAATGTGGATGTGACTGAACAGCCAGCCGTATACTGGATTTAATCTGCACATATTCTGGGTTAGTGTTTTGAATCTGTTTTGGGATGATTTTACAAATTATTTTCCTTTAAAAAAAATTAAATTGCATTTTCCCTTAAAAATGAAATAATAGTGTTTTCTATTCTAGTACTTTATAAGAAGATAAAGTTGTGTAAATGATCGCACGACTGTTGAAATATTTACATGTCTAGTTTACATTTGAGTTCATTTTGAAGGTGCAGGATTTGTTTACATATTACTTTACGGGTAATGACAAAACAAAGCGTATAGGCGCTAACGTTGCAGTGTCTTATCCGCAGCGCACCTGTTACCTACGAGGAGCGCAAGATCATGATCCCTCCAGGAGACTGCATGTACGCGGGCAGGAAGAGGAGGAAGCCCATCCAGAAACAGTAAAGCTTCATCATGTGTATTTGTTTTAAAGTCCGTGTAGGAGAAACCTACCCCATCCCAAAAAACCTGCAACGGTGCAACCTATCTGAAGGACCTAAAACAGTAACAATATGGGGGGAAATGCCAGTTACAAAATGAATAGAGGGTGCTATGTACACAAACACATATACATTGTTAAATTATTACAATAAGGGATATCTGGTCGCATGAAACTAAAGAACTTAAATAAATTACTTCAAGAATGTGCATTAAATTATTCAGAAATTTCAGGTGAATGGTGGAATAAACACAATTTTAATAGTTTTTATGCAACAACATTTAAAATGTATTTTAATGCTGTTATAGGCGACTTTTAATAATAAGAACGTCTTTTTCCTGGAATATCCTGTCAGCTGATGTAGATCGTATGTTATATAAGACACTGAAGTGAGGTGGTAATTTTTAGAAGGCCTGTGGTATTTATAAAGTTTTCATGATTTGCTCTGCTTTAACATGAGTCCTCATTCTGGACGCCATGACACTAATAGTGTTGAGATTCTCATATTGTTTTGATATCTAAATCAACATTTGACTTATAGGTATTGTTTGGGTGTTTAAAATACAATAAATTCTATTTTCAGTTAAAAAAAAAAAAAAAAGAGAGAGCACAAATCCACAATTTGGACCATAAAATGCATTCAGCTGGAAAAACTGTGACACCAAACCTAAACACACTAATAACTGAACATTTTACAATTTCCACACTCTCAAAAATACCTCTAGTGCTCATATCATAATCACAATGACAGCGCAGTTGATTTTAATGTATGGGATTTATGTCTGGCACCTTTTGTGATATAAAAACCTTCTATTATTTCCTGATGCTTGAAATTAATGAGACTCTAGCGTATTTGTGCATATGCTCAATAAAGCTTGTGTGCCGAGTATTTTACATGAGGTGCTAAAGTCAGAAACAAATTTTATATTAGTCTTGTCATGATAAAGAGCAACAAATGAGTAAATCCATGTCTATATTTGCAAATGGTTTCTCAAAGAATTATCCAGATCAGTACTTTATCTAAAAGTTTAGTGTCTTATTCTGAAAAGTCAAACATTCACTCAATAAATTGTCTCATAAATTATATTTTTTCTACTTTTACTTATGGATCTGAGCAAATGTGTTAGTTTTTCATGAGGTCTGTCAGTTTAGAGTTTAGATTTTTACCACAGATTCATAACATGTTTAATAACAATGAGATCCTTAATGAAAGAGCTGTTTTGTGTAGTGAGAACCAGACTTATAAGTTCAACACTACCAGGTACTGTAGTTTACTGTATTAGAGCAAATTCAATTTTTGACCTTCTTATTTTTCCATGTTTACACACAAACTCTCACACATACTTCCTTGGCATCTTGTCGTCAGGAAGCCATCCTCTTCCAATGAGAAGAGCAACCCATCCAAGCGGCACCGGGACAGGCTCAACGCTGAGCTGGACCGGCTGGCCAGCCTGCTGCCGTTCCCCCCAGACATCATCTCTAAACTGGACAAGCTGTCAGTGCTGCGCCTCGCTGTTTCCTACCTCCGTGTCAAGAGCTTCTTCCAAGGTAAAGGAAGTTAAATGTTGTTATTTGGAGTGTTTTGTTTCAGGGAAGGAGGCTGATGAATGACATGATGCCAAAATCATTTTTGTCTGCTTAAAATAGATGATGATGTGGTGTAAATTTGCAGTGTATGTGGTACAGAATGATGCCGATAGCTAGGTAATCCACATATTTAAAAAATGAGCTTTTGTGTTTAAAATAAACCTGTCGTCTTTGTAGAGTGCAGGAATCATTTTACGAGCCTCCTGAGGTATAAACATTTCATAGAGCTGGTGAAGATGATTCATGATTTAAAGATGGGTAGATATGAGGAAATGTTTGTTCGTTTCCCCTGCCTTAAATCACCATCATTCTTTTCTTTCTTTTCCTTTTTTTGGGACACTGAGTTCAAGTCTTGGTTTCCAACCTTTCCTCTGAACGTCCCTTAAAATATTCATGTGCCTCTTAAGAACGTATTGTTGTTGCCACTGGCCTTAGCAGCTGCCTTGTCAACACACAGGCTATTGGCACAGCTGGATGATACAGCTCTAAAAACAACACATTGTATTTTTTTCTTTAAAAAAGAGAAATGAGCATCTTTCCACTGTTTTGCAAGGGAGAGTTCATGTGATAAACATAAGGAGGATAAAGGGGAAAGTGAGGGCAGTGGAGAGGAAGCAGTAGAGGTTCTACAAGGTTCACTGCCTTCTGATTCCTGGGGGCTGAGAGAAAAGTCTCATCGGGAGATGTTTCTGTCAAGTTTGCTGAGGGATTTGTAAGCTTCTTCTGTGCTGAAAGGCTTTTTTTTTTTACCTCTTTGTCACATGTGGCTTGTCTCTCACCGTGCCCTCTGATCCCTACTGTACCCTTAATCCCCCACCATCCGTTGCCTTTGCTTTGGCATGCGCCTCCAACAACTGGCATCCTGTTGGCTCTTGCACACATACACATACACACTCCCTCTTAAAATGCTTCCTTTAGCTTAGCCAGCACGCAAAGTTGGAGAACAGGTGATAATCTGAGGAATCAGGGGGGCTTTTAGCAGGTAAAACGCTCATTTAGACATAAAAACTGCTTCCTAAGAGAAGGGTGGTGCACAGGACTGCTGGGGCAAGTGAGAGGTGTGTGTGTGTGTGTGGGGGGCAGTAGCTCATAGATAGAGCGTTTGTTTTGCAACCGGGAGGTTGACTGTCTGATCTCAGCTGTGGCTTGGTCATTTTGTTGTTGTGTCCTTGAGTAAGACATTTAACCCACATTGCCTGCTGGTGGAGGGTAGTGCCTACGTATGGTCACCTTGCCTCTGTGGCTCCAATGTAGTTTGCCATCATCAGTGTATGAATGTGAATATGAATGGGTGAATGACTGACAGCAGTGTAAAGTGACTTGGAGTCCATGATTTAGACAAGCTTTGTACAAATTCAGAGATTTTACCATTCACTAAAATTTTAAAAAGAAAAATGCAAAGTGGCTGCATGGTGGCGCAGTTGGTTAGCACTGTTGCCTCGCAGCAAGGAGGTCGTGGGTTCGCGTCCCGGCTCTGCGGCCTCTCTGCGTGGAGTTTGCATGTTCTCCCCGTGCATGCGTGGGTTTCCTCCGGGTTCTCCGGTTTCCTCCCACAGTCCAAAGACATGACTGTCAGGCTAATTGGGCTGGTAAATTGTCCCTAGGTGTGAGTGGGTGTGTGGTTGTTTGTCTCGTTTGTCTCTGTGTCGCCCTGCGATGGACTGGCGACCTGTCCAGGGTGTCCCCCCGCCTCTCGCCCCTTGACCGCTGGAGATAGGCACCGGCTCTCCCGCGACCCTCTGTGGAGGATTAAGCGGCTACAGAAAATGGATGGATGGATGGAAAAATGCAAAGTATTACATTATAATGTTTCATTCTATCCTGGGCTTCCTTCAGCTTAAAGTTGTAGCAACAATTATCATACCAACACTTTTTTAAACTGAAGTCATGTTCATGATTTTGTCATGATTTATAATAATTTAAAACAGTTTTTCCCACAATGTTACTGAAAAATGCAACAACATCTAATCCCCTACATTACAAAAAGACCCATAAAAGAAAAATAGAACATTTAGACTGATGTCCTTTAGTTTGTTCAGTTTTGTAATGAATGTTCCTGCACAAACATTAAAAGTGGTTGAAGTGGCTGAGTGTGTTAACAAGCATGAGATCAGCTAATGCATTGACAGCACTCACTCCACAGAAACACTCCACATTTAATATTTAGCAGCAACATAAACTGTAAACAATGCAGTTATCAATAGCAACAGTAAATTATGAGTTGCTATTTAGAGTAACATGAGGCAGTTTAGCATTAGCTCCCCAATGCTAACAGGTGCTAGTAATGCTAACGTGTCGCCAGACAACAGTTTACATAAATGAGGTGTAAATCAGCAACTCCTGGTTAAGTCATGTTAACAGAACTTTAATCATCAAACTAGTACATCTTTAGCATTGTTTACATTCTTTAATGAAAACACAGCAGTGATTAGGCTCAGAATGTGTCACATATAAAACGGTCCGGGTGGAAACAGCCTGCTCTCAGTCCTTACCCTTCAAATGATTCTATGACCAATGCTTTTGCAGAGATACATTTACATTTTTTCTGATTTATTATCACATCTCCCACTCCTGGTTGTAGTTATTATTAAAGCACCTAAAATAGCAGTAAAGCTGTCTTTGAGTGCGCACTGAGTCAGTCTAAAACCTATTTTTGTTTACTCCTCTGCTGATGGGTGCCTCCTTATCAGTGGCAGTAGTGACCGGCTTATCTGACCTTTGATGCTTCACAAATAAGATTAATTAACGTGGAGCACGTGGGATTTGGTTGTGTGTACATCTGGAGTCTCCATCTGTTTGATCAATGGCCTTTTCTGACCCTCAGAAACATTTTGATCAAATAAGGACTTGAGGGCAGAGCATTCTAAGTCTAACACCATTGCAGCAAATATAAATCCACATACTTCCTGTGGTTTGAAACAAAAGTCAGAGTTGTCTGTGACTCACTGACAGGAATATTACTTGAAACCTGCAGCTTTAAGTTTCATTTAACGGTTTCATTAAGGAAGACAAGAGATTTTTTTAGACGCAGTTCTGTGTTTTTTCCACCAGGGGGACTGTGTGACGTTTCTGGTTGATTTCCATTTCAGTTGCAGGTGATTAATATGAGATTTGACTACAGTTTGGACTCATTATCTAAATGTAAATGAAACATAGATTTATCGGCCTGATAAACTGCTCTTTTATGACCATGGTGAAAGATTCAGAGAACCAAGGGAAGTTTTGGAAGCTCTTTTATTTGATCGTCTGTGTTATGTGACGACTCAGAGGTGGAGTTCAACAAACGGTGTGTATTTATGCACTTAATGCAAATACACCCAGAGGCCGCATAATGAGTGTGTGTGTGTGTGTGTGTGTGTGTGTGTGTGTGTGTGTGTGAATAAAACCCAGCTTCACTGAACTCTGATTGATTTGATCATCAGAAATATAGACGAGGCACAACATTAGAGATCCTTCAGTGAACTGTTTCACTACTAGTTTTGGATTTGTGACTCAGAGCAAATGGCTCTCTGGTGGAAAACAACAGCCTGCCTACCTATAGATACATGACAAAGTGTGCAGGCTGCACACAACTCTTACATTTCTTAATTCCGTTAGATTTAAAGCTGGAGTATTTCCTTCCTCAGCAGTTTTAGGTGTAAACTCAGTCGGGTGTGAACGTATGTGTTTGTTGACAGCAGGCTGTAATTCCCTTCTCTACCATGTTAGGTGTCAGGCCTTTTTGTAACTGCTGATCTTGTTAAATATTCACCGTGAGGATTAATGTTCCCTCCATGTCTGCTCTTCCTTCATCTAATTTCAGTGATTGTATTTTACATCTTTTTTATCTCAATCATATGTTTTGATATCGATAATGTTATGTTAGATTTTAATAAGTTTGATAGTATTTTTGATAATGTTGCAGAATGGAACGTCATCATTTCTTTCATTCTGCTTTATTCAGTTTTCTTTAATCAGAAGAAAACATCCAACTGACTCTAAGAAGAAAAGATGCCAACAGAGCGTGCTGATGAAAATCAGATGAGAGTATTAAAGCTGAGAACCCTGAGCCCACATAATAAAGCACTAAACTCCCCTAATGCACAGCCTGCTGTCTTATAAATAAGGCTAATGAAATGCACTGTTACAGGCTTGACATGAGTGGATGTAATTGTTGCTAATGCGCTACTATGTGCCGTTGGCATGACATGTATCTAAAAAAAGTCGAGCATCATTATGCTGCTTTTTGTGGGTCTTGTGTGCTTGTAATGTGGTTGCACTTGTGAGTTGGAGTGCAGCATGTGGTTAGTCGTCTGTTTCAGCCGCGTTTCCACACTCTGTTTCTGGAATGAACATTTTCAGACGTGAATGTAGAGTTTGTTGAAAAGTTTCAGCTCACTTTCTGGGAAATGCTACTGCAAATTTAAAGATCCGTTCACAGATTTACAGTGAGAAGCTGTTGGTTGCTCAGGAATATGTAGTTCTGTAATTAAACCCTGAAGTCTAAATGTCAGAAGCTAAACTAATGACGGTGTTTTTTCAGAGAATTAGATTAGCATGCAGAAGGTGTCTTTACTTTTGATTGGCACAGGAAAATTAGGTTGCATCTCATTAAAGATGACCATAATCTGATAATAAATGCCATTTACACTATCAGACTTTTTGCAATTTTTGCAGACTTTATTTAAAAGAAAAAGTTAGTAACAGTCCACTTGACAAAATTGTCTTTTGTTGCTTTCTTGTTTATTGTTACCCCATCACCTGGCTGGTAGTCCACATACTTTACAGCTTACATGTCTAAACCTCATAGAATTCAAATTAAAATAAAATCTAAAGTTTTTCAGCTACACAGAGCAGTCAGCTTGGGACCACGTTGTGTTTTTTTAATTTTGATAGTTGAAACCATCGAGGAGTTGTTCACATGGAAATACAGTTTTTCTCAAAGCATTTTTTTCATTTTGTCATTTCTAAAAATAACCTCATAAACATGTCAGCATTGTTTCTAGAAAGGCCTTCATCCACATAAAAATACACGCAAAAAAGATCCAAAACACTGTAATAACTATACCAGATGTCACTGTTCTCAAAAGACTGAATCCTTGATTTATAGCAGACAGACTCTTTTCACTCTGTGTTTTAAAAATATCATTTTGGAGCTAAATTACATGTTCCAGGTTGATGTAAGCTGAAATGATAAAAAAAAAAACTTTTGCATAATCTTAAAACACTGGAAAACACCAGAATTACACATTTTGCACCAGTGAAGGACCAGAGTTCAGAGCACAACATACGTACAGTACAGTATATACAACAGAACAATATCTGTTCTCTGCATTTGAGCCATCTCTGAGGAGCAGAGGGCAGCCACTTTCACTGGGTTATCACACTTGGTTGAATAAAGCTTATTTACCTGTTTCTCTGCAGTTTTTAATAAACTTTGACCCATGAAATCACCATAATTATTCCACTGCTAAAATAAAGAGAAACAACCATGATGGTGTAGATCTTTTCCATGCTTATGCATTGCCAATGCACAGCATGCGGTCCAGTTTCAATGTGAGTGTCATCAAGCTCTTAGCTGTGATAAAAGAGGAAGAGAAACACCACAGAGCCCTCAGACTCACGCCAGGCAAACACGATGTGTGACGTCAACAAGCAGACAGATAGTTTTGTAACTAACCGACCAACAGAGGAAGGAATAAACAAAAAATCAGTTTAGATCCTTATTCTGCCATTCATAAAATTTAAAGAACTCCACAGATGGAAGGCTTTACTTCACAGTCGTTTAGGTCTATTCTTTCCATATCAGGTCTGTAACAAACCAGGTCAATAATGATGCAGCCCATTTGATTCTCCTAAAGTGGGAAGTGCTGCAGCGTGACAACTGCTTCTGAATGGAGTCTTTTTGCTGTGGGGTGAAACTGTGGATCAGGTCAGACTTTTGTGTTTGCTAAACTTTCAGTGACCCCGCACTTTTTCCTTCCCTAACAGACAGACAAGATGGTCAGCTGGAGCTCGGGACATATCAGCAAGCTAGTCAGCGAAGTGTAAAGGGTCAGCAATGCAAAGGTCAGGCTGGAGTCAATTTATTGTTTTTGAAGCAGAACATCTTCACTCCTGACATCCTGAAGAGATTCTTGTGTTTAAACTCTGCAATGACATGTTTAAGGCCCGCAGGGCAAAGAGGATGATGAGTGATTTCATTATTAAAGATTTTTCATGCAAATTTACTACATGCCTCTTAATCCTTCATGGTCAATGCTCAAATTATTGACCATGAACATGTAGAGGAATGTTTGTAAAGATAAAAGCTGATTAGGACTCTAAAGGCTGCATAAATAAGTGCAATAATGGCAAAAACTACTCAGTGAATGCCACAATGTTTTGCACAATTTGTTGCACATGTTAGCATTTAGCACAATGCACAGCTGCGCCCCAGTACCACTGAACACAGCTGCTGGGCATGGCTGTAAACTCATAATCATCATTCAGACCATTTTTAATAATCTTGCACATTTTCCACCTTGATGCTAAATACTGACTTGCCTGTGTGTTCAACTCAGTAACCTATCTGTTCCTGCTGTCTGCACCTTTTTCTAAGTGAACTCTTAAACCTTCTGAATGCCAAACCCTTCGACCTTTTCATTTGCGCCTGCTGTTTGATCCAATTATGGTATTAAAGGGTCAAAGAGATAAGAATCAGTTAGAATCAGTGAGACATCTTGGATGGACGCTCTAGATGGTTGTACATTTGAGTTCAATAGGACGCGATGCACCAAAAGAAGCTAGAATGTCACTTAAGAGCTGAAACAAGTCAAAGAACAGACAAAAAAAGGACCAACCTGTGTAATCAATCAATCAATCAATCAATCAATCAATCAAATTTTAAGAGCAGTAACAGAATAAGACATTTTTTTTCTATAAAAGAGAGTCATCTCAGCTTAGGAGAATGTGGACCAACACCCTCTTTTCTCATCTCTTCTTAATTTTAATCCCTTTAATTCATTCTTCCCCCTCTTCTTCCCTCTCTCCCCTCTTTGGGGTCCTGCCCTTCTGTTTGCTACATTGACCTATGTGAAGGAAAATCACCCCTCATCACCATGAAGAGTGCGTGATCAGACCTAAATATCACTGCAGAAGTTTCCTTCTTCCTCTTTCGTCCACACGCGATGTCTGTAACTCCACTGAGTCTGTATACAACTAAAGATGGATGATCGCTTCAAATGTTAACAGGCTAAACATTCTAATGTATGAATAACACAAACTTTTATCTGAACTTTGGTTGATAAGCGTCCTCATTCATTTGACAGAACAGTTTGACAGGATTGGGCTGAGTGAAATGGATTCATCATAGGTGATTGGTTTTCATTTAAACAAGAAATTGAGGCAAAGATTGAGTGAAACTGTGTCATTGTAGAGTATTCAGAATAATGACATATCAACATATGGAGAAAAACACTCAGCTTGCCTAAAGAATCTCTTGAAAAACTTTTACTTTTTGAATAGTTTACAGTTTCCGCTCGGTCAGTATTCATGTCAGCACAAAACCAGAGAGAATGGTGACAGGATGAGGATAAAGTGAGACCGACATAAAAATGACTAAAAACAGCTTTAATGTTGTTTGTTCCTGAAAATCTCTCAGATATGTACATTTTCACGTGCGTTTTAAGGATAAGGTTTAGTGTTTTTATATCCTGTTTCTTATTGTGTCATCTTACGTAATTATGCATGTGTTCAGGGACCTGAGTCTACAAATAAAATTAAATTGTAATAATTTTAAACACGACCAGAGGCACAGAAAAGGCTTTTTTAAAAATGATAGTTTTGTGTGTGAATGAAATGATGTTGCTCTTGATTGATTTATAAATTCAATAAAAGAGTAAAATATCAAAGGGGGTGAAAACTTATTATAGACTCTGTACAATATAATATGATTCAACACAAAACAATGCAATACAATATGATATGATGTGATACCATATGATATAATACAATACAATAAGAAATGATATCATGCAACACTATAAGACGTACAGTATGATGTGATATTGTCCTCATAAGGAATTTGACTTAGACTGAATCAGTTTTTACTGTGTGTGAATAAATAAATTATAAAAATAAATACATATCTTTTTAAAATTAATTTTCATATATTTTTGTTTTTGCCACAAATAAATGAAAACCTACAAAGAATACATTTTTCTATTGCTTTGTAACCATACATATGTTAAAGGTTTAGGTAGTGACATCATAACTTTAAGGCGGGATGTCAGACATTTAAAGCAGATAAGACATGTTTTCATTGTCAGGTTTTTTTGTATTAATTTAAATATAACTTTCCCGCCTCTTTGCCATTAATTGTTCCCTCTTCAGTAATCAGCCCCTCAACAGTTGTTTAACCACTACAACAGACTCGCCATGGTAATCCTTTGTATTTGTTCAGACCCGTGAGAGGGGAAGCAGCTTTATGCGTTTAGGTTCCTCACAGACGGCTCATTAGTCGGCTGAAACGAGCCATGACACTGGCTTTGTTGCTGTCTTTTTCTTGCCATAGACACTAAATTTGCTTGAATTGAGTTTGACTCTTAGGAGCAGCGGAGGGGGCAGAGATAGAGCCCCTTTGGATCATAGGGGCCATAAGTGAATTACTCAGATCACAGTAGGGGGTGGGGGTGGGGGGTTGGGACTCCATAAGAGTCCAACTAGAGCAGCTAGTGGCGGCCATGTAGCAGTGGGTGGTGTGTTTGTGTGCAAACAGTGAAGTATATGTGTGTATTGGGAGTTTGAGTGAGTGCGAATAGACAGCCAGGACTCACGCAGAGGGAGCAGAAGTCTTTGTTGGTTCAACACTATTGTTGGAAGCTGTCTGGTGTAATTATGGTCACAGCTACCGCTCAGCGTGGAGCTCCGCCTGAGCGAAGGGAGGCGCAGAGGCACAAGGAGGGAGGCACCAAGTGAACCAAGGGCCCTGGAGAGTAAATAAATTATTAGATCATCAAAACACTTCAGAGATGTGGCGACACTACAAACAGGCTGATGTCTTCCAGATGTATGAGATTAAAAATATGAAGTCAAGTGTGCGTTTGAGTGGAGTAAAAACCTTTCATTATCAATTGAGCTGTAATTATAAATAACCCTTGCTATAGATTATATGGAGAATGTATATTTATTCCCTTTTTACAACAAGCACATTTATTGTGGCACAAAAAAAGTCAGAAACTATGATATTGTCATTGCAGTATTCAACAAAATTTAAATGTTAGTTTATCTAATAACATCCAGTCCTTAAAAAGCAATAAAAATAAATAAATCAGAAAAAAAAGAATCGGATAATAATGATTTTTGCTCCTTTCTCCCTATTAGAGGGGTTAGATTAGCTCATAAAGATCCTCCTGTTTCTCCTTCTGAACCCCTATCATCTATGATCACTGGTATTAAAAGCTCATCTAGCTCTGGTTAGCCTGAGTGAAGGGACTCACAGTGGCTCTCTGAAGGTAGGGAAGTATTTTCACAATTAAAACTAATCATAAAGCGAATTGGAACTGTGGAAAAAAAAGGAAAATCATGCATGTGTTTATAAGCAGTATTAATGAGACTGGTTCAGTGAAGAGAACAACTTGTGTGGCGCCACATGTCCTGCATGTCACCAGGCTGCGTCTGCATGCTCGTTGCTTCAGGTCGTTGTACTCGGGTCTGTTTGTTTTGACTGTCGCCTCCATTTATTTTAATTAAAGCCTGCTTCAGTGTGCTAAAGAGTCTGAGCCCAGCCCCTGCTGTTGTTCATGATGTAAATCGATATGTTTCCATGCGGTTGAGAAGATCACTAACTAAAGGTGGCATCTGACCCGATACAGCTCGATACGCTAACTGTCAGCCAGATCAGGTCTGCTTTCATCAGCATTTGATATGGAAAATTAGCCGTTAGCAAGTGATTCCACGTAGGTCAGGAGAGGAGCATGTTAGGAATAAAGAAGATGCTTTAGGGGAATTTATTTTCTAGATTTTTTCCTTCATCCACAGAATCTGCATTGAGAAATGACCATAAAGAGTAAAAGACAAAGGGGTTTAGGGGACTTTTGTGTTTTCCTACCGACTAACAGGCTGCTCCCTTCTTACCCAAAGCTGTCTGAACTTTGAATGAACCGTTGCTCTCTGCCGAATTATCATCGAATGAGTGAGCCTGACAAAAAATTGTCTTATTGTGCAGACGCTCCTCATCAAGCTCACGCAGACACACTCTGCTGTTTCAGGGCATCAAAAAGAAACAAAATGAGTTTACAGCAGCGGTGGGATCTCTGCGTTGACAGGCACGTTGTTGAAGGGACAAACTCAGATGTTACAGCAGAAGGAGTGACTGAAAGGAAAAAAGTAAAGGAGTTGCGTGACTAGCGCTCATCTCAGCCCTCCAGGCCTCCGGGCATCAGCAGTTAGCCAGCAGAAAGGAAGGTGTAGAGTCAGTGTTCAGCAGTAAACATAGTTGTGGTGGAGCTCTACGCTGTGCACCGTTTTGTGTGTGTGTAGGTGTGTCTCTGTGTGTGTATGCTATAAAGAAGGAGAGTTTCTTTTATCTTTTATATATCAGCGTCAGTGTTTCATCACACAGTTACAGTTCAGAAGAGGAACCCACCGGGAGCTGTGACTGCTCTTCACAGGTGCACCAACACACACGGGCTACACAGCGTTTGATGAGATTCACTCAAAAACCTCAAGCTAGTTTCTCCTAAATTTAGAAATGTGTTGTGACAAGTTTGTTTGCATGAAAAGTTAGAAATTATGGCAGCATTGCTAGCCAAGCTATTCATTTTATGATGAGTGTGTGTGTGTGTTTCCACTTCACTAACATTTCTAGAAACTAAAGATTTGTTTAAAATGTTGTAGAGGTTTAAGCTGCATTTAAACTGAAAAGCAGGACATTCAAAAAATAAGGTAAAATATAAATGAATAAGGATTTTTAAAAGTTATTGAATGGATTCATAAAAAATAAATATCTCGTAGCATCAAGTGAATTGCATCCCTAAAGGCTGCAGGAGGTAATGGTCAACTAATGTGTTTAAAATGTTTCTGTTGGTAGACCTTCACCTGGGCTTCATTTTCTTCTTTTTTAAGTCCCATTTCAGCACTGTTTATACTTAAACTCTTCATAATTTAGCCAAAACCATCTCTCTTCTAATTTTCTGTTCATACACTACAACCCATTTCTAGATTGAGCCACAACTCAGCTGTCACAGCTGAGATGACGTGTTTCTCATCAGGCTTTTGCTTAAACTACCATTTTTTATGCCTTTTCTCTGCTCTGTAGCTTTGTTAGCGATGTTTCTCATTGTTACAGAAATTATTATTATTATTTTTCAGCCAATTTGAACTGTGTTTCTGTGTAAAATGATAAATATTTACAATCTAACCCACTGTATATAGCTTCCTAAACAGTCTTTATTCTATTTTCTTAGAATTCTGCGGGTAAAGTGAATTAAAAGCAGCTGTAGTACTTTCTGCAGGACTTCCTGAATAATCCTATAATATAAAGTTTACAACAGTTTAGAGGTTTTTAAAGCAGTGTTCACACAAACTGCTATGAAATTATTAAGATTGGAGGCTTTTTAGGACAGTAGGAATCCAATGTGCTCTTGTGATTAACCATTAGCTCATCCGTCCAGTCAGAACTAACCTCTGTTTCTTCAAACTGAGTTCACTCAGAGCTATCTACAACAGGTAGAATATTACTGCACAGATCCACACTTCAAATAACCCAAAATAATGTTCTAAGAGTCTATGTGCTTGTGACTTTGTTAGAAATGTCAATGACTAACACAGCACTGCTCTAATTCATCAGGGACGGGGTCACGACCTGTGACAGGTGGTACGAGCAGACAGTGAAGGAATCAACACAGATCCTCATAGCAGGTGCTTGAAATGATTACGGTTGCTGAACCAAAATTGAGTTTTGTATGTTAGATATGAGAAATAAGCACAAACATTTTCAACAATGTGAAAAAAGAGAAAAATGGCAACAAGAAGAAGAAGAGAGGTGTCACAGTCAGAGTCTGTCCCCAAGGAGCGCCTTCGAATTGGCATGTTGCAGAGACAGCGATGTTAAACTGAATTTAAACAGCTGCTGGCTTCACCCTCAGCGACACTTCTGTCGCACACACACACACACACACTCACACACACACACACACACACACTCACTCACTCACACACACACACACGCAGGGGCCCTCCCCTGCTCCAAGTTTGCGTGCGAACGGGAGAAATTCTGAGCGCTAATGTACCAGGATTTGTTTTCATCATCAAATTGCAAATGTTTTAAATATGCATTACATGTGCACACGCTCTCGCATTTATCCAGTCAGAGCCTGACAGTCTAATCCTCGCTTTCATGCGGCCTCATTTGTCAAATACAGAACTGGAAGTGGCTTCAGCTTGTGTTTGTTTTGCTTTACTCGTAATTTTTCAGTCATATTTGATTTCTGTAATAATGGGATGATTTTAAATTGGAACCCGTTTTATTCTAACACCTGTGGGACCGCAGTGAGTCCGATTGCAGGAGAATTGACGAACACGTTGTTTAAAAGGTGGCAAAAAATATGTTTTATCATTTGTAATAATAATTTGACCTAAAATTGGTTCATCAGAAAAATAATTGGAATGGAGATATAAGTAAAATCTATGTTCAGATTTAATGCTTTTGTGTGTAAATGCTGCTAATGGGCAGAGCAGACCTAAAGAATCATAACCTGGATTTTTAATTTTTACTGCAAATACATTTTTGTTTTGAATATTTCTTTGTGTTTGACAAATTAAACGTGGTAGCGCTGTCATTCTGAGGTGTCACCTGGTTTCCTGCTGTCAGCTGTTTGCATGGCCCAGCAGAAATTTTGACAAGAATAGGTGCTGAAACGACAGCCTGCAGTGAAAATCTGTGTAAATATAGCAGCAGAATCAAAGCTGGCTCACATTCACTTCACATATAGAGCTGCCTCCTAAAACCAGGACTTCACCATAAAAACATATAGATGTTAATATGCTGTTTATCAATTTGTAGAATATTTTCTATCTTTTGCACACAGTGCTGCTACACTTGTTTTCTGTGAAGGTTTAATTGATTTGGACCAGGAGTTTGCAGCCTTTAGGGCAAAAGACATTTTTATTACTAACCATGCAGATAGATGGATAGAGCCCCAAATAATGAGGAAATCTTTCAGAAAATTGTTGTATTTCTACTACAGTTTATGTTGCATTGGGACATTTCTTTTCTATTTTAATTTGTTAAGAGGTATGCAAAAAAAAAGAAAAAAAAGAAAAAATTATGGAGTTTGATAGCAGAAAGTTTAATGCTCTTGTTCAGAATTGTGCAGAGAAATTTGAGTCCATTTATTATAAACTATTAGTTCAACTGTAAATCTAATCTCTGCATTTAAACACATTTTTATTTTAAAAATTTAAATAACAAGCTGTGTGCATTTTAAATCATTTATTTGTTTAATTTTCATAAAAATACGTGAGGCGGCCCAGTGACCTGCAAAAATCAAAGCACACGTTATAAAAACAGATGAGAAAACTTAAAAATGAATAATAAATTAATTTTTTAAATGCCTTTTAAAAAAATGCAGTTTTAAATGCTTGTTTTCCCAGGATGACGAGTCGAGTCAGAGTGTCCTTACAGGCTCCTTATTTAATTAAATGTGTCAACTCAGAGCATTTTCTGTGCATTTTTTCAGTTTTATTCCATTAAAACATTCCAATTTACTTTTAAAAACAAGGAAATTCTCAGTTTGTCTCCTTATAAACTTTTTTTCATGAAACATTGAAAACATTCATTTACAAAACTACATTTAAAAAAAGCAGCTTGGACAGGAATAAGATAAATAATTCTGCTCAGGAACTAAAATGGAATAAAGAATTTGTCCAAGAGAATTAGAACCAGGAGAATTATAACGAGCAAACAGCAGATCAGTGGAGACTCCTTCCCTTGTGACTCATAAGGAACAAGTTCACAGAAAAAAAGCAAGCAGTAGTTTAAAGGATGGTGTGTGTGTGTGTGTGTGTGTGTGTGTGTGTGTGTGTGTGTGTGTGTGTGTGTGTGTGTGTGTGTGTGTGTGTGTGTGTGTGTTAGGAGGGGGCATAATAACATCATTGTGGCTGTTTGAAGTCGCAGCATCAGGCCCATTTCCCACATACAGTAAGTACAGGCTGTCTGCATGTCTGCTGGCCTCTTGCCACTCAAAGGCCACATTCATGAAGGAACTGCCGCCCTCACAGAGAGCAATTGGATCCACCAGATACCATCCCTTGTCACGCAATGTTTTGTAAACCCAGAGAAAATGACCTCAGCATGTCTCTGAACGAGTTAAGGGCGAAGACGCCGCTCACATGTCTCAGGCATGTTAGACAGGAGCTCCAAACACTGATTGTCATGTGTCTGTCAGAGTTTCAGTTCATGTTGTTGTTGTTTGGAACTGCTTGGCAGCTCGTCTCAACCATAACGCCATTTTTTTTGGTTTTCGTGTTGATTGAAGTTAAAATATTATACGTCAACATCTGTCACAAGAATGTGGACAGCTGTAAGGTCACTCACAGTGGGTGGAACCAGAGATTTCTTTCATTTGCACCTTGTTTCTTCCCCTTGGGAGCCACTGCACCTTGTAGAAAAATAAAAGAGAATGCATAATTCTCTAAAAGCCTTCTCAACTCCATCTAATGTTAGACCTACGTCATTATAAACATGTCAGATGGGTCAGTTCATGTAGAAAAGACTCAGGCCTGACCTATTTGATGAAGGCATGTGATCGCTGATGGGGCTGAACCTGCTGAGTTAATTAACTTTGTTCCAGATTTTAGAGAATAAAAATATCTCCCAATCAGTCAAATATTACTGTTAATCAGTTGTAATGTTGGAATACGGACCCTTTTTCTTCACATTATGACACGATCATAAAAACGTCAAACGTGCTGCAGTGAAAAATAATTTGCAGTCACTCTGCAAAAATGAGTAAAAGCAGGCGATTACTCAGATTGCAGCCTGTCTGCACAGCTAATAGATTTTCTTGTAACACCTCCTATGTTTTTAGTCAGCAGCAGGATGGATAGCAGAGACACAACACCTGCCAAAAGCCTTCAGGCCAGAGCCTTCTTTCTTGGCAGGCCTCTCCTCCCTGCTACTTCAAATCCTCCGTCTTCTCATGCAACCTCTCCTGGCTAAACTTTCTGTGGATTTCCAGGCCATATTGAGCCTGTTTTGTGGCCTCTGCTCCCTCGCCGGTGATGTCATGACAAAAAAACACAAACTGAGATTTGATGAGCTGGAAAATCTCATTCCAGCTTGTAAAGAATTATTGTCCACCCTGCGCGGAGTTAAGTGTCAAAACGTCAGAGTTCATTAAACAGCTAGAAAGCAGGTAACGACGTTTGAGTTGAACAAGGCGTGTGTGTGTGTTCATGCATATGCATTTACACGGCTTGGAAATGCAGTCAAATAAGACTCAGATTATTGAGCAAATCCTAGTTTATAGGTAATGCAGGGCCGTAGGGCTTTAGATGCTGTAAATAGAATAGTAAGAGCCTTTTGTAATGGTGGTCAAATGTAGAAAAAGATTTCTGCTACCACATTAAAAACAGGCAACTCCGTCATAAAGTGGGTGCTATGCGGTAAACAGAAATCCTAAAGCTTCCTCCCTGTAAACAGGTGGGTGTTGATGGTGACCATAACACAGGAGGAACCATAGGACTCTGTTTTCCAAATTCCCGACGAAATTATTATTATAATTTTATAAAAATGATCTTCAAATGCGTTGATATTAGTTGTACATATTTCATAATAAAATGCATGTCTTCCATCTGAGTCAACATGTGGGAAATGTTTGAAATAGCATGCTCAATTTAGGTTTAATGTCCAAAGATGAATAAAAACATCTGATGTGTTTATCATAAATCATGCATGAAGGGTTAAACTGGAAACTTGTACATTTATATGTATTTTTTTGTCTCACAACCAGTGACATCTAGACAAAAATCTTTTAATCCAGCTCATATTATCATGCTCTCATCAAATTAGCATATTGTTTACTGTTTAGGGATTGAAGGAAGGTAAAGGTTGTGAATTAATAACACTCTTTTTTTCAAATGCTTTACTGAAATTATCATGTGCTGCTTTTTTTTTTTTATAAACAGAATGATGTTAGTTTGCTAGTATATGTTTACTGATTTATTAAATTTGAGCAAACAGGTCCCCAAATACTTCTTTCTTTTTTACACCTGGCATATTGATCTCCAGACGTCTGTTGGAGTTTGAAGGAAACTTTTTGGGGAAAAGAAATGTGAATGATTTCTTTGTTTTTCCATCGTTTCCTCCTCTGGCCCTCTGCCAGCCGTTCTCTGAACATTCCTTCTTGAGTTATTCTGGTGGTACAAAGGTGATGAGGTGCTGGGAGAGGCGATGAGATCAAGAGAACCGGACACAGAAAAACACAGACAGGTCCTGAACAAGATGGACAATGTGTGGCTCTGTGCTGCGCTGAAAAAAAAAATCATTTGGTCTCCATAGAGTCGCACTGAGAGGGGCTAAGAACATTTTTTGCCCTCACTTGTAAAAAAAAACATCCCCCATATTAACAGAGAGTGCCAAATTAAGTTTATGATGCTGATAACAAATCCTTTGTGCTCTTTTGCATGCTTAGAAAAGACAACTAGAATTCCAACGGTGGAATAAGATTGTTAAAAATTCATGCAGTCAAAGGTTAAAGACTGATTTGGTGAGACTGGTGTTATGTGTCCTTCAGCTACAGGTTGCATGTGTGTTGCCTGCAGCGGAGGGACGCTTTGAGCATAGAGAGCCAAAAATAGATTCTCTGACCCTTAAACAGCAGAGTCGGTAACATGTTGTGGAAGCTGGAAGAAAGACGCTGCTGTCTCTTTAAGACGAGCTTCTCTGTAGCATAGTATTACTGTGTTGGAGTGTGTGTGTGTGTGTGTGTTTGTGTGTGTGTGTGTATATGTGTGTGAAGCTGACTGAGCAGTCAAAGGGGTTGCGTGACTACTGCAGACGAAACTGTGACCTCAGAAAAGTGGTTATGAAAACGATCTGTTGAAGTGAGCGGAGGGAGAGTGAGTGAATGAAAGACGCAGACTGAACATTAGAGAAAAAAACAAAAAGAAACACATCAGTTCATCCGGTTCCGACTTTATAATCACTGCAATTATTCTGTGGAATCAGCTTTAAACACAACCATGGGACTCCACATCCATGGCCTGATAATGCAACAAATAGCTCGGCAAATTAATATTAACAATTATATTATATTATATTATACTGTATTATATTATATTATATTATATTTTAATATTATTATTTATTATGGTAGTTTTGTTTATTTATAAATGAAGTAATTATTATTACGTTTTTCATTTCACCAATGCTTTGGTGTTTTATCTTTTGATTTATGAAATGAAACGCCTCTTTAGTTTTTATTTGCTGTTTATTTGACAGTGAGCATGAGAACTGATGAGCAAATATATTTATATACTGTATTTTAGCAGTTTTTCCCAGGAAACAGTAGGTTGCTAAGAGGATGCAATTATTTTGTATATTTAAATAAATGCTGCAGACAAACAAATAAGAGGAAAACTAGAATGTGAACAAAATGTAATTAATTAGAAACAGATAAAAAAGAGACACATTGCACCTCCTTATGTATTGGGACTGACATAAAGAAGAAAAAAAAAGTTTTAAACATTTTATAAAACTAGAAAAATTCAGAAAATCCCAAAATTGTGTCTGTCTGTCTGTCTGTCTGTCTGTCTGTCTGTCTGTCTGTCTGTCTGTCTGTCTGTCTGTCTGTCTGTCTATCTATCTATCTATCTATCTATCTATCTATCTATCTATCTATCTATCTATCTATCTATCTATCTATCTATCTATCTATCTATCTATCTATCTATCTATCTATCTATCTATCTATCTATCATACAGCTGTCAGATGATAAATTCTTCCTCAAAGTGAAAACACAAAGTCCACTAAAGATTAAAATGAGATAAAAAAAACGACGGGAAGAAATGAGACAGAGAGAAACATTTCAGTGTTTGTTGGAAAGAGATTGCGTGTGAACAGAAACATTGGCCTTCAAAGAGCACAGTGGAGCACATTGTGTCCATGCATGAGTCGCTCAGTGAAGACAGAACCAAGGGGTGGAGGTGGGGGAACACCAGGATGGGGTAAGCAGAGGGGGAGGGAGGGAGGGGTGAATGAGTCTCAGTTATGATCTTTGTTTTGAATCAAACTCTCACACTTTAGGTGTGAGATAGACCATCTACCACATCGTCCTGCAGTCACCTTACAGCTTTAGCACTAAAGCGAAGTTATAAAACAAAGATGAACTGTGTGTTCATCACACACGGCTTCCTGGTGGTAATGTTGTTCCCACCACAACAACGTTTATGAGTGTAAAACACATGCACTGTCACCGTTTCAGTGAAACACGCTCTGGTTTTTTCCCTCTTCATGGTACGTGGTTGTTAATCTCTGATTTGACTGGTTGGTGTATTCATTCTCAAGCTTAACCAACATTAAAAAGAGTGACATAAAGAAGCTGTAGTGAACTCACTGGTAATCCTCAAATGCAAACATTGATGCAGCATCCCGACATCCTGCAAATAACAGCCTCACTTCTCTGGGCTCTGAAAACAGAACAGGTTTAGAAATTGATGCTAAAAGTAAAGCTCAAGAGGATTACTAACCTAACATGAAAAATGAATATCCCGTCTGAGTACAGGGGGGTAATAGGTGTGCACGTTTTATGCAGATGCCAAATTATTATTATTTTTTAAATTGTGAATATAGTGACCTCTCTAAACCCATCATGATGCTTTAAAACCAGCTGACCATGTCCAAATAAAAAATGTTATCTGCAGCAAAATATAAAAGTCAATTTTAAGGAAACTCTGCATTAATAAAGGAATGAATCTTAAATTTAAAAAAAGGATGTAAAAATGGCATTATGGCTTGTTAGATTCTGGAATGTTATAATGATTTCCTGCCTTAAACTATGCAGCATTTTATAGTCATCTATATTTACATCAGAGGGTACGTGCAGCAATTAAAGCAACCATTTATACGTCTATAACATTTAAAACATGCAATAAATAACACCTGTTATGGAAAAACTACAATCAGCAGTGAATAAAAATCTTTAATACAGAATTACATGAGCCAAGATGCCCACAGAACAACTCAAAATGTAAACAAACGTCTGCAAAAATGGAGCCATGTTTTAAAAAACAGATCTCTGAACCTGCTGCAGCACATTCCAGAGCAGGAGGGTCAACGCGCTGACCTTCCTGCTCAGTGTGAGGATTAGTCACGGGGCGCAGAGGGTCAACGAGTCATCTGATGGGTTTGAGGTTTGGAGGTTAGCTCCTTCAGGTTGCTGCTGCCTTTTCATAAACAGTTTATACTGGCGGGTCACGGGGTGCGTCGAACGTCAACATCGCTGATCTCAGATTTTCACTGGAGGTCCAGAAGGAAGGATGAGAGCCTCCATCGCCAACATGGAACATTATCACTCATCTAAATGTTTGAATCAGCCGGCCTGTTTAGGAGTCACACAAAAAGATTTCAAATGAAGTTTAACATCTCTATAAAAGACCTATGGCTCGTTAAATGTTCTAAATAATTAAAACCCAGCCCTCTTTGTGTTTGTGCGACTCCCTGCTGCTGCAGCGGGACCGTTTTGCCCTCCTCGCTTGGGTCAATATTTACAGTTCATCGTCTTCCGCAAAATCATTCTGTCACAGAGGCTTACCATCTCTCCCTGCCTCCCTCCTCCCCTCCCCCTCCCTCCCGCTTCTATCTGTCACAATTACTGTATATCTCCATGTCTGAGTGTGTCTCAGGGCCAATTACATGGCTTGTTTTGAGTGTTCAAGGCCATCCTGTGAGGCAGTGAATTATCAGGCACTCACATGTGCCAGCACATATGTGTATCCGTTATGCTAAAAGCATAATTCATCCTCCATGCAGCCATCCGATTAGGCTGTAAGGTGTATAAATATTCAGTTAATGTGTGCAGAAGGCCTCCTGTCCTGTCTCGGGGCAGATCAGAGGACGTTTAACTCACTTAAGTTTTGCCGAAGGGAATTTTTGTTGGAGGTGAAAAGGATCTAATGGCCTGACATGAGGCTGTTCCACGTTTTGTTCATTTGATTTTTGGGCGGTGCAGGAAAACACCGTGAGGTCGCACGAGACTGATGTAGGCTTAAAGCATAATCTTATAAAATGTAGCTTTTTGAAATGGTTTCTTCCAGCGCATCTGTGTCACTGTTCTCTATTCCCTGAGAGTTTCTTTAAAGAAACCACATGTGTTAAATTATTAATCTTTTCAGCACATGTCAGGAGTATTTATAATCAAATAAGACTGAATCATTATTGGATGCAGAACTTTCTCGCATTACAAGATAGTTTTTTTCAGATTATCTAAGGACACAATCAGATTCATGTTGCTGGATTTAGACGAGTCAGTTTTTTTGATAGGTTTTTAACCAGATGAAGAAGAAAGTGGCTGTTTTGACTTCTTGTTTGTGATTTATAAAATGTAAAATATTACTTGTAATTAAAGATCTAGCATTCTTTGAAGGAACACTGCTCCTTTCATGCCAGAGGTTTATGCTGTGAAGTGATGGAGTTAGAGTTGTTTAGGTAAAAGATTTAAACTCACATCACGTGTTATCACGCTGTACAAGGACCAGAGTCATAGACATTTTTGTCTTTGCTAATGTCGATTAGCTGTGGTGGCCATCTTGACAGTTTGCTAACACTTCACTAAAGAAATGACATTTATTTATAATGTTTTATCTTCTTTCTGTTATTCTCTATTTTAATTATTTTATTTAGCAAGTTAGACAGTTTGTCTTAGTGCTACTTTATTATTCTCACCTCCTCATTTGCCTCTGACCTATAAAAATCAATCATTTGCATCAAACCATGAAAAACATTTATGCACTCACTATTATTTGTTTTACCCACATATTTTATTTAAATATCAGTTATTTTTACATAACTACATACATATATGTGCATATATATTAATTTCATGTGTGTACAGATGGCCAAACGTTTTGAGAATACCACAAGCCATTGTGTTTGCTGATCCAGTGTTTTTATATCTTACGTTCTCTGGTGTACTGAAGTATCATTACCAATATTTCATAAGTTTCAATGGATTTCGTTGACAATTACATGAGGTTTCTGTAAAGAGTCAGTGGTTAAGGAGTTCCTCTTGGAGGATGTTTCGGCCCCATTCTTTATTCATGTCTGTTCTGAGGCTTAACTCTGACTGAGCCCTCTCCCTTGGCTGAGATCAACCCAACACATGAATGGTCTCATATGCTTGCAGGACACACGACTGATTGGAGCGCTCATCTTTTGTTTTCCAGACATTTTTCCTAGATGCCACAAACAATTAAAAAGATCCTACTTCTCACAATACAACATTCCCTGAACCCTGATGGTTCTTGGAGAGGAGAGGCTTTATACAGGCCATCTTCTATAAACCTTCTCACTGTGCTACATTTGCACTCACGCCTGCCTGGTACCACACCTGAACAGCTCTGTACTGATGTCGCTCTGATCCCACCGTTAGGAGATGGTCGTAGTGCTGCTGGATTCTCTTGGGCACCCTGAAGCCTTTTTCTCTGATTCAGCACAAACAGTTTTGGCAAAATAAAAAGTTTAGTATTTTATTGCAATTCATCTGATCATGTGTCACCACATTCTGGAGTTCATGCAAACTGAACATAAGAACAAAATCATCAAACTTTGATATTAAACTAATATTTGTATCATTCTCAGAACTGGTCGTGACTGTGTCAGTGTTCTGTGCAGTTATTGTGGTGGTTGAAAGAAAACAAAACTTTCTGTTGTATCTGAGCTCAGATGTGTTGGTGACGCAGGAGTCGGGTGGAGGTGTCAACACACACTGGCACAATGGCATGGTTTCCCTTTGCTGCTGCACAGGATGCTGTCTGCACACACATGCATGCGTGCGTGCACACACACACACACACACACACACACACACAAACACACTACAATGAATCTGCTCATGCTGCTTTAATACAGCTGGCTCCTCTCTTGTGAAAGAACAAACAGACTCACAGTTGGTTTCTTTTTCAGGTCACCTGCTGGATTAGTGATCAAATTTCACATCACATGCAGCTTTTGTATCAACCATAAAAAATAAAAAAAAATCCATGAATCTGACCAAACGTTATATACCAAGATTAGGATTTAAATGTTAATTTGCTTTCAAAATTTCAAAATTCCTAATAGTAAAATAATTCTGGGTTTTCAGGATCTGATATTCAAAGTATGAAAACACTTTCAGTATAAAGAGCTGGTTCTCCCTACACTGAGTTCTCATATGAGTCTGCATCTGACATGGGAACCACTGAGTGGAGCAGTCACGTTCTTCACATCGAACAGTTTCTTTCCACGTTACTCAGTGTGTTGGATCATCACCACAATGTCACTGTCTCTTCCTGCTGAGATCTTGGTGGATTTCTCGTTTTGCCATCAGCGACTCCAGTCTATTTCAGGTCTCATCTGGTGTCAGGAAAACTCAGCGGTATGTTGCTGAGCTAATATCGTCTGACTGTTTTCCAACTGCTCAATTGGGAATGAAATGAAATAGAGAGGGAGAGGCATAAAAAAAGAAAAAAGACACAAGACTAGAGAGTCTGTAAACTGACCTCTCTCCTGTTGCGTGCCACGGTTTGTTTTCAGTTCTGGCCACATGTCTGATCATTGCATAACTCCTTGAATACAGTTTGTAAATCATGAAGTATTTAAGGGAGCGGAGGTGAGTGGGAGGCTCAGTTTGGGAGCGCTCACATACAGTACACCTTTAAGTTCATACACTTGATCCACAGATTTAAAAACCCTGATTAGTGTTTTGTGTGGGGAAAAGTTCTGGTTTCTCTGGTCGATCCACAGCTGGCTCCTCGTCTCTCACTGACACAAACGTAAGAGCTGCGCCCCAATTAAAGGCTAATTAAAGGGCCGGACCGTAAAAACAGGGAAGTCTTTGTTGTGCTGTTAGCACAGGTGGTGTGCATCACATGTTTTACTGGTGTCCGTTTTACTCATCAAGTCTGCACACATGGACACGCATGTGCTCAATGTACATTTGCTTCCCTGGTAAAGAGCAGTTTTCACAAACATCTGCTTTTGCTCCTTAACTGTATTCTTTTTGGGACTGATTCACTTTTAACATGAACTGTTTTACAAACCAGTCAAGCTAATAAATGAAACATTTCTTAGATGCTTTGCTTCCACAGTGAAACCGCTGCCTATATAGGGATAGTAAATCTGTCTGGAGATGATTTCACTGGATCTCCTTATCCCCTAGTTAGCTCAACACAGAGGGAGGAGGAATGTCCACCGTGTTGCTTCTACCGATCATCGAGGCTGTTTGTGAGAGAAGTGGCTTCAGTGGCTGCAAGCCAGCCATCCCTCCAAGATAAAACTCCCTATCACAACATTTTCAGCCATGAAGGAAGAAATACGTTTAAAGCCTGGTTTCCAGAACATCTGCCTAGTTTGTAGAGATTTACAACATGAAGCAAAGTCCGTTGATGGTCTAGAAAAGGGCTGAACTGGTCTCATCAGATAAAGGTGATTGTTTCCAGATGTGGGAGAGCTAGAAAGCTGTTCAGTCTACTGCACTACCCTAAATAAAGACCTACCATTATTTGAAGGAACATAATTCATTACTTTAAAATGAGATGATCTTGTGTTGAGAAATTATGTTTTACTATTTTTGGACATTTCTCAAAAATAACATGGTAAATGTCCTGTATTTATAGAGTACTTTCTAGAGTGTTCTACACTCCCCAAAGCGTTGTACAACACAACAGTCATTCACACTGACACTGCTGGTGATAAACTACATTGTAGCCACAGCTGCCCTGGGGCACACTGACGGAGGCGGGGATGCCATGCATCAGCACCCGCCAAGTCTCTCTGACCACCACCAGTAGGCAAGGTGGGTGAAGTATTTAGCTTCGACACATGGAGGGCAGCCTCTCTTCCCCTAGGCCACAGTCACTGCACTACCTCAAGTGATTTCCCCTAACATCTGTAGAACTGACTTGTTGATGTTTTTGTGCTTGCTAAGGTTTATTGGTAGCCAACATTAATTGGGTTAACATCCTTTTTTTCACCTCCTTAGAAAATTTATTTCTGTGCTTTTGACCCATCCTCAGTCTGAGGAGCAGTGGGCTGTCAATTCAGACAGCGCCTGGGAGGCAGTCGGGTTCAGTATCTTGTCCAGAGACCCTTAGGCATGTGGCCTGGGCCGGGGATTGAACCCCGGTCTTCTGCTTGGTGGAGAACCTCTCTACCTCTGATCCACATTGCCCCATACACACTGATTACTTTCTGAAAGTTTTATTAAAATGTGTGATTCATGAGACATTCTGCAAACAGGTAGACAAATGTTGCTCTCACACCACAGTGAGCCTTCAAACCATCTGCCCTGTTAAACATGTGAATATCCAGATAAATCTTCTGACCAAACCAGGAGGGTTGAGTTCTACTACCTTATTATTATTGGCTCTTTTTTAAAACAAATCATGTCACTCTAATTCCAAATAAACCCAAATATCAAACTTGTGCTCTGTTTAGTAGTTACAGAGTTGACCATCAGCTGAATGCTTCATTTTAAATTTGAACATCAGTTGCACCTGTGCATATTTTGGTGATTAAAGCAGAAATAAAAGACAACGGTTTTCATATTTTCAACTGGAAATAGCTTTGCAGGGTGACATGTTTCTGTGTTTAACTACAGTATAGGCTGAAGCCACAATCACACTCTCACACACAGAAACAGAGCATGGTTGTCATTGCTCAGACTGACCACCCACACTGCAGAAAGAACCTCCTCAGCTTGTGAGGTTCATTATCTAAACCAGATACGTTTGGCATCAAAAACCACACATCCCTTCAGGTGTTCCAGTCAGCATGGTTTAGACTCATTCAAAGGTTTTCCTATTTTTATTTAGAAGCAGAGATGCTTGCTGTTCTGTTTACATGGGGTTGGCATGATTCTGTGTTTCCAGAGCTGCTAAGGGCAAACATGGGACATGCATTTCCACTGACACACACCGTAGGGAGAGTTTGGACTTGAGGTTTACCAGGCGAAGGTTGTTTTAGCAATAAGGAGTGTCATTTGTTGAAAGAAGGAGCTGCTATGGATTTAATGGAGCTGACAGGTGAATAAATGGTTGAAATCCATTAACCCTCCCCTGACACCAGCTTAAGCTTTTCACCTGACTGTCAGACAGGCCTGGTGTGAGTCGCTCTGTTAGAGCTGTGTGTCGAACAGAGGCGTGGTTTCACCAGAGTCCAGCCCTGCTGCACGCGATTCCAGGGAGCTCGGGCTGCCTGTGGATTTATTAAACATGCTTAAGGGAATCCCAGCTCACGCCTTCACACACACACACACACACACACACACACACACACACACACACACACACACACACACACCTCGAGGATGTGGAGGGGATAAAGTGTGAGCAATGATCAAGGAAGAGCCGTCACAAAGACACACATTTGGACAGAAAGCTCTGATGTGTTCAGTCACCCACGGAAGTCAACACATTATGTGTAAACACACTGCTAACAGAGGCTGAGGTGTAATCTCTGACACTGATCAGATAAGATCACTCACTACTGCACGCACGCACGCACACACACACAATCAATCTGTGTCTGGAAATAAACAAACAAAATCTCCTTTTTCCCTTTGTATTTACTTTACATAAAAATGTCACGTCAGACGGTGTGTTTGATTATGATCCAGATTTGAAATGATTCTCAGACGAGATTCAAGCAGAACTGAAAATAGAAAGAATAAAACACAACAAGGTGCCTTAAGCGTAACAGCTAAGTGTTTCAGCTGGCAGCTCATCAGTTAGGTTGTTTGGACCGGAGTCAAGAAAAGGGGGGACTGAGACACCCAACAGCAGCTAGGACATCTTTACAGGAACGTTTCTGTCCAACTGCAACAGTCAGATCATAGGAAAACTCTTTGCTGTGCGAATCAGTCCCCAAACATCATCAAGTATAATACGTTTTATAAATTAAAGAGGGGAGATGATGCAACGTTTTTCTCTTTCTCTGACATTAAATATGAAGCCGAGTTCGCATGTTTGGTCAGAAACATCTGTGTAATCCTTGAACGTATCAATGCTATTTCAACAAAAGGAAAATTTGCATCAAAATACTTTTATTCATGTTTTAGTCTCAGTCATTCGCTGCTGGGGGTGAAGATTTGATCTCCTTTGACATAATGACAATACACGTTTAGTCAGAGTCAGGCGAAGGGGAAGAGAGGCGATGTCAGGATCTGACTGTCACGTCAGAGAGGTGTTGAAATGAAGGAGGTGGTTCAACATCCTCTGCTGGAGTTGTTTGAAGCATCACAACTTTTTCATTTCACCTGAATTAAACAAATCGTCAAAATTAAGTTTTAAATATTTATTTATAATATATATTTATAAGTCTCTTGATTGTTAGATGAATAAAAATCAAGCAACTCAACATCTAATTAACATTAAATACAGGTTACATCATAGAAAACGTTATAGGACCATTTTGAGAATCATTCATCTCATTCACATGACTAAAACGTTCCTGACCCTTTAATGACTCCAGAGAAAATGGTTGCAATGAATGATGGAATCAGTCTATAGAGTATAATTAATCATTGCAGACTCCTTTTACGATATCTGGCTGTTTATATAATCCCAACACAGCCAGGCACATAAAACTATTTTACGTCAACCACTAAGTACAAAACCAGTGTAACACAAATATCTCTGATTTCTGTTCCGTTTAGACACCGTATGGATCCAGACTTTCTGCAAATCAGCGCTGACAGCATAAACTTTACGGATGCTGTTCATCATCCTGTGGCTGTATAAAGTGTTTCTGTGGGTGTTGTGTATTTTTTTTAAAGATAATTCAACAATTAAAGCCAAACACATCACCTACTGCTACTGTAGCCATCTGATATAGACCAGAGTGGACTTTAGCTCTAAATCTTTGCTACATTATTGAGAAACACCTGGAGTTTTTACTCCACAGTATCATGAAGGAAATGTTTCTTTCATAAAACTTCCTTCCTCAGAGTTTTAACCATTTTTTTTCATTGTGACAGAAAGTTAACGTTCTACCTGTGAATGAGCGTGGAAGCAGCTCATGTAGTCTAAGCAAAGTGTGTGTGTGAGAGTGTGTGTGTGCTTGAATTGACCGATTATAGCCGGCTATTTAAAGATGAGAGGCTGCAGTGGAAACAATGAATGACGGGCGAGACCACACAATGTTAGAGAAGGGAAGGGAATGCTGGGGAGAACAGAACCCTCCTGCAGATGTTTGTGTGTGTTTGTGTTAATGTCAGCAGGCGTGTGTGTGATAATTTGTTGGAGGACGCTGAAGCTTTTGTTATCTCATCCCTCGTTGCTCTACAGACAGATATGATCAGCCTTCTGAAAACATGGCTTCTGTAAGCTCCCCTCTTGGGTTATTTTATCTCTCTATAAGTGCATCTGGCAGCTTTAATTAGACCTGCGGTGGAAGTGAAGAAATGAATGGGCCGTTCCTTCATTCTCACCGGTTTTCTTCTTTTGGTAATGATGAATAATGATAACCTGTGGAGGGGAATGAAAGGAACCAAGGAGGTGATGCCGAGTGGTTCATTTCTCCTCCTAACTGTCCCGTTTTACATGTAAAGTCGGCAAACTTGCCAAAAATGTTGATTGCGGGCTGCTGATGTGACCCATCTGGATCTGAAACATTGCATTAGGTCTTCGCACGCTATTCCTCGCCACTCCCTCTTCTCAGCAGCACCCCCTCCCTCACCCCCTTCTGTCACATGAGAAACAGTTGCAGCAGTGTTGTTGGATGAGGAGGATGTGGGTATTTGCAGTCTTCATTCTGTTTGTGTGTGTGTGTGTGTGTGTGTGTGTAACAGGAGACTTGTCCCTTCAATGGACAACATCTAAAATACCTGTTGTGCAAGTTTCATTCTTAAATATGAGTAGGTCAGGGTTTTAAAAGGCCGATATATGGAAATGTTTACCACAGAGATTTTGATTAAATTGAGAGAGGTTTTCTGAGTTTCTTACAGGGATCTTAAAGTTGCTGAAACCTCCCCAAGTCATTGATGTTGTCCTCCCTCTGCAGACATCCTGAAGCTATTCTACAGGAATTTCTACATTCCTGCTCATAAATCAGACTCCAGCTGAACAGTCGGGCCTGTAGAGTGATGAACTGAAACTTTTAAAACGCTCCATGTTCTTTATTGTTTTACAAAAATGTCCATAGTTAAACAAATAGAAAATGAACAGGACTTTGTCTTTTGAGCGTTACGACATTTCTGCTTATCTTAATACAGACTTTGATAATAATAATACCGTTGATAATGATAATAAACATCCAGGTTTAGCTGTGAAATATAATGAAAAATCCTTCAGAGTTCTATCAAGTCAAAGATATTATCTGCAAAATTTGACTTTTTTTTTTTATCAAGTATGTAAAATATGAAGGCTATTATAACCACTTGGTAACCACTAAGATGGCCTGATAGGTCCAAAGATGCTGATCACCTAACTGCAGCAGTTCTTGGTGTTTTTAGAATGATTCGACGTTTTTCTGCCACCTCAGTTAGCAGCACCCACAGCAGCAGTTTGTTTAGAGCAAATGCATTTTATGACTTCCTTGAGGAAAGCAGGTTGTGAAATCATAGCGATAAGAAAATGTGAAGTTTGATGTCAATTCCACTGTCCATGGTGGTGAAGAAAGAGCAATGCAAAAGATTTTAACTTAGCATTTTAAGTTTATAACCACATTGAGAGGTGGAATAGAATTGAAGTTGCAGCAAAGGTACAAGTTAAAGATCCAGGTGGACTGGGCGTCAAGTGCACTGCAGCTCCCGGGTTTCAGCTGTGGAGCATAAGTTCATAAGCTGCTGTGCTGAAATGCTGGTTTACTGAACACAGGGTGTGAGCTGAGGTTCATTAGTGTAAAGGCGATAATTGAAAGGTTTGTTTGAGTCGCGTGTTGCTTATCAGGTCCTTGGGTTCACCGCAAACTGTTGGAATTTGCTCTTTTTCATTTTTGGCTCCTAAACTAAATATTTCATAGACATGAAGCTCATGAAGCTCTTAGACCGGATATGTTTTGATCTTAAAAAGTTATACGGCTGCATGTCATTCTGGTTTCATTTCAAGCTCCAGCTGGAAGACAAATCAGATGCACATGATGTCGCTTTGCATCACATCCAGGAGCCGTCTTTATGAAAAACATAAATCTCAACAAATCACATTAAACTAGAGTAAATTTGGCCGATTTACATTAACAGAATAAACTACAGTATTTCCTCTGGAACACTGTATTTTATTATTTATTGTATTTTTGCCTGTCACCAGTGCTGATTAGGATTTTTATAAATCTTTGGGATTTAGATTTTACTGCAGCGATTAATCATCAAACAACACAAATGTCCTCATTTTCACATAAAATCTTTTGCACTTTTGCAATCAGCTGCTTAAATATATTGAAGAAAAATCCTCCTCATCATCATTTTGGTCGTTATTGGAATCACAGTTCCTAACACGATTACTCCCTGAGTTGAGAAGTTTACATTTTAAGGAGACTGGAGGCACTGATTGAATTTCTCTGGATTGATCAGTCAGATTAATAAAGTCAGTCAGGACTGATAGGACTGGGACTGGGATAGAACCACAGAGGAGAATATCACCATGCAGCAGAGTGTGGAGCTCATAATTTACTCATAAATAATCTGTCATTTATTTGACTGCTGATGTGTTTTGCCCTCTTTCTGCCAGCCTTACTTGATCTAGATTTTAAAATCCCAATGCAAGGATGCATGAGTTTACTCTTTTTAAGGGAGTGTGTGTGTGTGTGTGTGTGTGTTTGTTTGTTTGTTTGTTTGTTGGGGGGTGTACATTTTTTGCACAGCATGACAAAATTAAAGCATGTTTGCAAAGTGGAGTGTGACAAGGTAATTTCAATCATTGCTTATTGTTGCTTACATTTTGAAAATAAATCTAAATTGAAATACAGATTTGCAAGAAACCAGGGAAACTTGAATTAGAACTGACCCAGCTTGGACCAGTGGATGGCGACTCTGACCTCTGACCCTATTAGCCTCCTGTCCTACACACACACACACACGCATGCAAGCATGCACGCACGCACACACGCATGCACACACATTCTTGCCCCGGCTTCCAGCTTGGCTTTCGTGAGAAGCAGTGTCATTTTAACCACATGGTGATGGGATCATCATATGCACAGAGAGGGGGGGTGAGAATGAGTGAGTGAGGGAGGGAGGGAGAGAGAGAGAGAGAGAGAGAGAGAGAGAGAGAGAGAGAGATGATCTTTACAAAAAAATGTTTTGGTCAGAACTAAAATAATCCCGACCCCCTGATCAGGTTGTTGCTGTTTTAATTATCATGCTCTGTTGTCATGGTTACTGTCATCTTCAAACCTCTTTTCCAACATTAACAGCTGTCTTTGTTTCACTCAACCTTCTGAGTAATTGTTTAGCAGCATGTTTGTTTTGACCACAACTGGTTTTCTTGTTGCTATTTTTATTCTACTCTTGTATGGTTTATATTGGTATGTTGGGACTTGTTTTGGTAAATGACAGATTTTTGAGGCTTATTAGACACATTCATGTCTGTTTCTGATTAAGAAGAGTCACTGCCACTAGTTCAGGATGCTAAAAAGAGAGATTTCTTAAATAAAAACAGACAAACATTATTATTATTAGTATTCTGTTGTTCCCTGATAAATTAGATCAGCATTTTTAATATAAAAATTGATTATCTTCATTATGTTAACGGATCATAGAGAGTATGATTTGGAGTTATTTACTATTAGAGTTTGTTGTTGAACTCATCCTTGTTCTCACTGAGTTGTTGGACCGTCCATCATGTCGTGTTCTCATTTCATACTCTGGAGGGAGTTTGGAGGAGTTCGGCGACTTTTTGCTCAGAAAAATAATCTTCTAGTCTGTTCAGAGAGGGCAGACAAGTCGGGGTATGTTTACCCTCAGACAATCTGTGTAACTGCTTGGGAATTAAACCTAACACACACAAATGCACCCATATCCACTCAGATCATCAACAGCAGATGTCAGAAAGTGATGTGAGTGGCATCTGTCTCTACACTTTGCTCCTTTTAGCAAGCTTGCATGATCCCACCATCATTTTTTCACCAGGCCCTGTGCCCTCTTAAGTCCTGGTATCACACACACACACACTGAGCACACTCACACACACGCTGCCTGCTGAGCAGGGGGGTAAATGTCCCTCTCTTCCTGTGCCAAATGAAGTGATCGAAGAAAACGCTGTAAGAACAAACGAGCGGCAGAGTGAAGAGTCAGGATGGAGCTGTAACAACACACAGAGGGCCTGATGGGAGAATATGAGCGCAAATGTTCTCACGCATGTTTGAATCTATGTGGTTTATTTTCATCTGTCCTATTATTGTGGACAACTATAGAGAAGGCTTTAGAAAACGAAGTTATCAGATCAAAGGGAACTCGTGATTTTACTTTATTATTTTTAGTGATATTTGAAAAAATTAACACAATACATCTTAATGTAAAATGTGAAACACACTTAAAATAAACTTCATAGAACTACTTTTATCATGATCTAGAACTCAGCAGTATTATGGACCAAAGTAGTTCTTTATGTTAATCATCTAAACCTTTAGCGTTTGACTGGTGTGGGTTTTATCAGAGAGGCTGATGGTCGAGTTTTCTTTTGATACTGAGGTATCCAGTACAATCATTTCCATAAAACAACAACAACAACATGATTTTATTTAGTTAACACCCAATTAAAAATACTAATCTATGAAGTAGCCTAAAATAACTAAATGATGAGCTGCAGTGAGTTAGCTATATCTACATCTAGCTTGTTCTCACAGGCTGATAACTGACTAAGTGGCAAAAATCAGCTGATTACTGGTTGACCTCTAATCGCCTCTCTCTTTATTTATGGTTTTATGAGCGTTCATGATTATCCTGCAGCCCCTGTTCTAAATTCAGCAACATATTTACATAAAATGTAGAACAAATGATCCAGTGTTTCTTTGTGGAATCTGAGGATGTTTCTGGTGAGAAGCACAAAGATAATCCACTTGTTTTATATTGACTTCATTTTCAGTACAACTGAATCTTGCTGAATTTGTTTTGGACTCACAATAAAGGAAAAATCTTCCTAAAATATAACTACAGGTACAATGCCTGTGATGATGCAGGTGATGTCATTGTTTTTAGTTCTGTTGAAGTGGAAGACAACATTAAAAACTTCAGATAGAAGGGCTTTGAGGAAATGACAATAATAGTGAAAAACTATTAAATATTCTGATTATTTACAGTAGGAGTCATATATATGTAGAGGAATAAACCGTTTGTTTATTATACCCACCTTCTGTTAATTATTTCAGTCTATTTTAGGATTTATGGAGGTCTCTCTCTGAGCCTGTAACCTTTGATATAGCTGAGATTAATTACAGAGTGACTCTAGGTTCTCTAAAGTACAGGGAGTTATTTACGTACCTTTTGTTGATGAATCTGAGCCAGAGTCGTGAATTGAATCTTATATAGAAAATTTAATTCACAAAGCGGACGATAGTACACACATTTAACAGTTGAGGTAATAAGAACAGTTGCAAGTTAAACACGATGGTAATTGTGTTCTAGCTGGTTAAACTTTGAGATTAACGGCTGAGTCTGTGATGTTAAGACTAGGGTTATTAGTTTAGGTTAAGGAGTGAGTGAGGGGAATAATCCTGGTGGATCAGTGACGTGTTGGAGTGAGCGGTTAGCTTATCAACAGGCCTCTGAGTTTACCAGCGATGGTTTCTCTCACCGAGTGCCAGGTCCCACTGGATCACCGACTGGTGGGTTGGAATAGACCGATGGGAAGCGGGAGACCCCCCTTCGACTCGTCCTGGCCGTGCGGGAACCCTCCGGTCACCGGGCGGCCCTCAGTGGCGTCCGAGATCCGGGCCGTCAACAGAGCCATGGCTGGTGTGAGGCNTTATTATTATTAAAAGAGTCAGGTGGATTCTTCCGAAACGACCGACCCTTGAAGGAGTGTTGATTCAGGTTAAACACAGTAAAGATCCATTATAATCCAAGTTAGTGGGAAAAGCTGGAGTAGTGTTTTGCGATGATCACGGGGACAGAGGTCAGAGGTCAGAGCATCTATTGATGACGCTACAGTTACAACAAACAAAATACCCCCCCCCCCCCCCCCCCCCCC
>SSNR01000766.1:54529-84549 GCA_006937965.1 Callopanchax toddi | reverse complement strand
CACACACACACACACACACACACACACACCTCAGTTTAGGGTTTGTTATTTGGGAGGAACTAGAATTGATTAGATTTGATTATTGTCTCAGGAAACACTGCAACTGAAGAAGTAAACAAATATTTATGAACACGGTGCTTATCCGATCCAGAAGATCCATTGATGTGTAATTAAATGGGTATGAGGAGGTTAATGTGTTCAGTGCTGAGGGGATCAGGTGATCCTCATCATGTCTAATGCATGAAAACCATTATCCTGTCAATCAGCAGACGCACACAGGAGTGTTATGTGTCCTCAGTGTGTGTGTGTGTGTGTGTGTGTGTGTGTGTGTGTGTGTGTGTGTGTGTGTTCAGCTCTACTGTTTGATGTGGGTGTTGTTGATCTCTCTATAACAACAATAACAATCTATAAATAGATCAATGCAACAAATTTGTATTAATTAGCAGACAAACACGTTTATATTTGCAGAAACAGTAGGAGTTTAGTCTGATTTGTGAGTAAGTTTTATCGGCTAGACCAAGAGAAAGAAGTCAACTCACAGTAAAATGTTTTGAATATTTGAAAAGCTGCTAGGAAGAAAATGTAATTCAATCGTTCAAATAGAGGCTGTATGGATGTCTGATTTCGCCACTGGGAAAAAAAAGTAGATTCTTAAGTAATAATTATGAATTGTTATGGGTGAAGCATAGCTCAGTAGGTAGAGTAGTCATCTGACAACTGGAGGGTTGACATTTCAATACCAGCTCCTTCCGGGTCACCTTGTTGTTGTGTCCTTGAGAAAGACGTTTCATCTAATTGTGAGCAACTTCCTCATTCCTTCTGGATTAATACCTTTTTATGGATCTGGCTTGCTGGTTTCTCAACGTTAGGATTTCATTTTTTCCACTTTTAAACAAAGGGGGGACTCCAACCTTGGCCGAACGGGGCAGACGCTGCGTGGTTTTCAATAGATCAAGTTGCGGGTCTTGTAAGTCTGTCTGGACTACACTTTCGGATTAAGGAGGATGATCGGGTTCACGCTTATTGGCATCTGCATGGGCCTGATTTATTGGGAAATAATGGAGCTTGCAGGTGCGATTGGCAGGAGTTCTGGGCTTCAGGAGGGGCTGATTTGCGCTCGCGATGAAGGAGTTATCTCGGAGGTCTGGCTGCGAACAAACTCTGGCGCAGAGCGAATTACAATCGATGTGTCTGACTGCACGGATCGGGTGGGGATGGCCATTGATTCAATTTGGAAGGGATAGAACCAGCAAGATGAACAGTAAGGCTGGTGGAGTAAACACAGCATTATCTGTGCCCTTGAAGAACTCAACCCCTACTCGACAGAATGAATGTGGCGGTGGCTCAGACCCTCCTTCTATGTCCTCCTTCTGACTTCTCCCTCCTCTCTGCCAGATGGTGAAGGATGAAACAGCTGCGTACGGCGGTATGCCGTACGCCGTATGCCGGCATATGGCCGGTTGACAGAGTTCCTGATGATTGCATTATTTTTTATTGATTGTTGTTATTTTCATATCATTTGTATTTCAGACAGACTGTAACCTAAAGTCAAAGTAACAATAAGCTATATGGAGGACGGACCCTGCCAAAACGGACAATAAATAAATGAATAAATATATAAGGAAATAAATAAATTAATGAATTAATGTGGAAATACATTTGGAAAAAGATAAATAAATGTGAAAAATAATTTGGAAATAAATAAGTAAATAAATCTATTATGCAATAAATGTATTTATTTATTATTTTATTCATTTATTCTTTTATTTATTTATTTATTTATTCTTTTATTTATTTATTCTTTTATTCATTTATTATTTTATTCATTTATTCATTTCTTATTTTATTCATTTATTCTTTTATTTATTTATTCATTCATTTATTCTTTTATATATTTATTCATTTATTTATTGTCCGTTTTGGCAGGGTCCGTCCTCCATACAGCTAAACATAGCTCAAACTAATCATTTTGTCTAATTTCCTTTAGTTAACCACATGATATCCCTTTATCTTTAAACTTTTTTTTCATGTGCAGTAGTTTCCTTAGACCAGACTCTCAGATGCTTCCCTAACAATAAACTCTCAGCTTCCTGTGCCTTTTGCTGTCTCTTTGTCAGATTTTTTTCCTGCTGCATGTTGTTTGATTGCTCAAATTTCTCTGTGGGAAATAAAACCCCAGTGGTAGACCAAGCAGCGCATCTTGTGAACATTTTCCATTACACGTGTTCATCAGTTTGTTTGTTTTCCTCTAGATTTTTACAGCATTTTCTTTCTTTCTGTTAGTCGACTGATCATTCCTTCCATCATTCAACCTCGCTCTGCCATCAGGCATAATGCTATTGGGCTGTTATATCCATTACCTTTAATAGAAACTTTTTAAAGTAAGGTGTATTCATTACTTATTAATTATGAATCAATTAGGTTGGTTTGTGGGACGATTCCATGTTTCAATGGATTGTTATGACTGCTACAAAACTGAAACCCCTCAGATATTTACACCACAAGGTGGATGTAATGGAAAAACCTCTGCTCATGTCTTTAAACCTATTTTTATTTCCCATGTTGACAATACTCAATATATGTTCTATGTTTTACCTAATTTAATGTTTGAATCAAAATAATGTTTATTAGAGCTGAACCTCAACAAACAAACAAATCAAATCAATGTGTTTAACTTGTCAATAACTCTTTGCATTTCCTGTTAGTAGTTTAAGTGGCTGCTGCACCAGCAGTTCCCATCTCATGTATTCATCCAGAGGGGATATACAGTATTACATACTTTGTTGACCAAAATACTTTTCTAATGTAATCATGTTTTCATGGATGATCTGTTTGTGTTGACAGTTAAAGTCAAGTTTAGTAATATGAGAAGAAAACAAGGAGATTCAATGAAAACGTGTCTCTAACTGTCATAACAAACAGTGTGAGTAGAATTAATTGACACGCCGTGCAGGAAACCAGGAGTTTTCTAAGGAGGAGCTCATAAATTTCTCTTTTCGTGACGTCTTTCAGCTGGATGAAAACAAAGGTTAAAAACCCATAATTACCTGTAATTATCACTGCAGTTTAACTTTGTTCTATTTTTGTAAGAAAAGCAGGAAGTTGAATGGTGCTGTCAGTCATTAAAGTCTAGTCTGAGGATGAATGAGTGAGGTGTAAATTAAGCACAATGAGAAAACAGGTCTTGACGACTCAAAGAGTTTTTTTAAACAACTAAATTGGATCAGGTCTCCCAAACTGACTTAATCACTTGCCTCATTCAGCATCATGTTTCTGCTTTATTTATTGGAGCAGGTGATTTAAAATGAGCAATTTAACATGCATCATATGAACTTTACAGTTTAAAGAAAGACTAAATAGTGAAACTCCAGTCTCTTATTTTCTGACAGCTTGTGAAAATGTGAGATGTTGTGAGTGTAAAAATAGAAAACCTGCCCTTTATTTTATCCAGATTCCTGATTATGAGTTTTATTAACCAGCAGCTGCTGGGAACAGCAAGCTCAAACCACCCTGATCAAAACAGAAATGTAAGAAAAGTTATTTATAGAACAAGCAGACAAGCATACTGCAGAGCTTCTATGTGTCTGACAGAAATGTAAATCTGAGATGTGAGTGTTGCACTTCGCCGCATTTGTGACAACTTATTTTAAGTGTATTAACTGAAAGCCTTCAGAAACAGAAGTAAGCCTGTAATTTCTCATTCATATCCAGACACAGACGTGCTCATTAAAGGAAGTTCAAAACAAACAAAGAAGTTGGAAATAATATTTATTCATCTCCATGGTTGTGACAGTGCAGGCAGTGTGTAGGCGTGTGTTATCTTTCTGCCTTCCGGTGGTCTTAACGCTGAAGTATATGTGACTCGTGAGGGACGCTTTACCCAGAGTTCAACCTGGCTGACTAGACTGAAGGCCGAGGTCGACGTTGTAGCCAAGGGAACATGTCACATCCCGAGGGACGCCGTGAAACTGGAGCGTCTTGTTTATTCTTCATTTAGAAGACACTCTTTTGGGTTCAAATCAAATCAAAATCCTTCTTGCTTAACTGGCTCGTCTCACGCGAGCCCTGCCTGGACGCAGCCTGTGTTTGAGCACAGAGCCTCCAGTCATTAGCGTTTTGTTAGCTTTTCTAATTGTCTGTAAATATTGCGCTGCATTGGGTTCATGTTGTGGTTCATTCTGACAGAGTTTGAAAAGTTGAGCTCAGGACTGTTTGAGCAACCTTTTAACTGCATCGCTCACACAAAACATATGTGCTGCGATCAGTCACGGTTTCTATTTTTAGAAGCGGGAACATGACGTTTAGATTAGGATTGCTGTGAGTGTGTTTGTGAGGATTGCATGGCACTAGTTTATGATGCTCGGTGAAGCCACATACAGTAGCAGTACAAGCTGCCATACGAGTCTGTTTTGCCTGAAGCCTGGAGCACGTAGACATATTACTCGTGTTCAACACGGGGACTAGTGCGTCTGCCTGCCAATCAAAACAAAGCAGTAGAAACAATAGAATTTACATGATCTTTGTTCTGGGATCCCATTTGCTTTGTCATAATATCACTTCCCTTCTATATCTAGAGACCTGACAAAGGCCTTTATTTATGTTCTGCTCAGGATTCAACATTTTTCTCCAGCTTCAGAGATTAGGCTTCCCAGCCGCAGCTTTAACCCCCAGAAACATCACTCGCTCACAGCATAATCTCCTCTGAAAGATGAATATTTGTAATTCCTGCCCAGCCTCTAATCGAAAAGCACTTTGGGTAGATGCTGTTTTGTCAACAGACAAAGGGAATTTCTTTAAATTGTTTCATCCCTCGACATGTAATCATGTTGCAAAGAGAACTAAACACTCTCCTCCAAAAACAATATGGGAGAGATTAGAAATCTCAATTTAATAAAGCCGACGGCAGCAGGATTGAGTCGGTCCACTGCAGCAGCAACATCAGTAGAGGAGTCTGACCCCGTTTGTCGAAAGAAAGTGGAAAAAAAAAAAAGTTCTGGAATTGTAAAAACATGAAAAAAATTGAAGTGGCGCAGGTTGGAATCGGCTGGGCCAAGATCCGGACATTTGATCTGTAATGAAATATTAGCTTCCATTTCAGCGCAGGCTCAACCTTTCTTCTCGCAAGGCACCATTGAGCGCTTGCCAGCAGTCATCAATATTTAACAGCTGTTGCTATTATGAAATTCTTTATGGGTTAATGTGGCTCGCCGGTTTGCACGCAAGGCCTTGGCTGTGTGCCAGCAGGCTGTCGGGAGGAGTGGGGGCAGATTGACAGACGGCTCGCTCGCGTGACAACCGGCCCTTGATCAACCAGCTCGTCTCTCTCTCTCTCTCTGTTGGTATTGCTCTCTCCGCTGTGGATTTCCTGTGCCTGCAGAGAAAGAGAGGCACAGAAGAAGAGAGCTGAGGGAAGGGGTGGGGCTAGGCAAAGGAGGTGGCAGTGAGCCAGCCAAACCTCAACACACACACAGTTTTCTCTACACTCACGCGAGCCTTGAGGGAGGGGAGGGACTGCTGTGCTGCTCGGCGCTGAAACATTTCTTTACAAGTTGCAGCTGAGGATCAAGCTGCCAAAAGATGGCACCCATGCTGCTCAAATCAGGGAGGCATGGGCAGCCTAAGCATGGATCATGACTGTGGTGCCACGCAGGAGGAATTTATTCCACTGAATCTTTCTTTTAAATGTTCACTGTGGGAAAACTTTTTCAAAATCAGAAAAACTAAATATTAACTCTACAAGCATGGCGGAACTAGATGTTTTTTCTAAAGGTGGTAAAGTGAGATGAGATTCTAACAGGAGGGGCAAAGTTTATCGTCACAAGACAAGTTAGACTTCATTTCACACAATTTTGTCAGACTTGTTTACAAGAGGAAGCAGCAAATTGACATCTAAAAGCTCAAATGATACCCAAACTGTCAGCCAAAATTCCTGATGAGTTAAAGAGGAGGAGACGTGGATGTAGAGCAGGAGTAAAGGTGACTTAGAGGAAGTTTAAATCATCACTTCCATTGATCATAATGAGGAAAGGGAGATTTCTCATGAACAAGATGGACAAGCTTGAATCTCTGATGAGGATCCAGCCAGAATATCAGGAAAGCAGCATCATGTGTTTGATTGAGACATGGCTGCAGGATCATATCGCAGATTCCAACGTCTCTCTGCCTAAACTACATAAGAGAAAAAAAAACAACCTAAATTCAAATTCAATTTGTTCATAAGTATAAACCTGGAACTACAGCTGCCCCTATTTAAATGCATTTACAGGTTGTTGCCCCTCCCAATATGGCCGACCTGTTGCCGTATCACTGCAATGGGCTTAGACACTCAGAGTATTTATGTTTCTGCTGATGAGATTTCCCATGTTTTGAAATTCCAGAGGAGCATTTCTAAATCAGTGAATGGAGATCGGAGTTCTGTGGACTTGACTCAACATTTTATGAAAAAGTACTGAATACTAAATAACCTTCAAACAAGGGGGCAGCTAAGGGGATGACATCATTGTTCCAGAGGCAGATGCCACCCTGTGCAATCAAAAGTTGTGTTGCATTGCAAATCCAACTCATGCTTGCAAAATCACACCAGCCATGTTAATATGAAGTCTACCCTCATAATAATATTACTTCATGCAAAAAAGTAAATACAGTACAATTCTATTATTATTTGTTAACATGAATTTAATCTTAGCAGCTGCTTTGTCATTTCTGGAAGGTGATAATGTTTTTGCATCTTTTTTCTACAGTTCTCTCTTTGTCGTTGTCTTTAGCTACTTTTGGTTTTACAGAAGGAAGTGGCTTTAATGGGGGGTTGCTGTTGAAAAGAGACAAACAAAACCACAATGTTCTCTGTTTCTGTACATCAACCCCCCTCCATCTTCAGCAGCTAATATCTCATTGAGGAAAACTGGGCTGGTGTTTATCTGCTGGCGGTCGGTTGCTAAAAAACGAAGGAAGTTTTAAAGAAAAGAAACAAACGCAGAAACTTTCTAAAATTGGGAAATAACACTTAAACTAATTAAACTCATTCATTGCGTTTCATGAACATTTATTAAGTTTTCTAAAACTCTGAGACGAAGTAATACTATAAAATGAAGTCATGCTGTAAGTCAACAAGTGGTGGTCTTGATTTTCTGTAAATTCAGTGGAAAGTCAGTCCTTGGCTGACGAAGGGAACAAGACACTACCAGCCTCACCCGTTTGGCAGCATTTACATCCCTCTGCTTGTCACTTTTTACCTAACACCCTGTCTTCACAGCGAGCACATAAACGCCTCACCATTACCTCCTCTGTTTTCCTTTTTGACCAGAGAAGGAGAAAATAGAGGCAAAGAAAAGCAAACGCGGCGACGTGGATGTGAACGAATAAAGCCCGTATTGTTGGCAGAGGAAGTGCCGGTGCCGATAATTAATCATCTTGTATGTTTGTCTTTCCTGACGCTGCATCCTCTCCAAAAGCTGCCATAAAAGAGAAAACAAAAATACAGGAGGCGTTGAAGGAGGAAAACGAAGACTGTTATTAGACTAATTTCCGTTTTGCAATGATTTCCACTGGATGGATAATATTGTGGTGATTGAACAGAAGGGTTTGGGGTTTTTGTTAGTGAGGGGGAGGAGGCAGTCTGGTGCTGTTTGTATGTGTTCTCACTTACTGGGGGTGATGACAAAATACTTAACATAAGCAACGGCTTTCAGAGTTTATGAAGCTGCATGTCAGAGCTCAACGAAAGGCTGGAGAGAAGGAGGAGTGTTGAAGATGCTCGAGAGGGGGGAAGGATGGAGCGAGGAGGTCAAAGGGTGAGGAGCTGAAGCTGTATTGAGGTTATTGGGTGCGGGCGGGGGCGCGCTGTGTGAAGCATCACAAGCCGTATATGTACGTGATATTTTGCATGTTGAAGCACATAAAGTGCGCATGTGTGTTGCGTGACTAATCTGTGCTCGTAACAATGAGCTGAGCGATGAGGCAAAGGGCTGATCTCGAGTCACATGCACCCTGACAGCACGCCTACATGAGAAACATGCAAACATGGCTCCTACAAGCTATGCACGCACACATAAAGGCTCCGAGCAGGTAGATGCACTCAGACGCCGTTACTTTAGAGGAAATAGGATAAAAGAGGAACTCTGAGTGTTGTGATAATTTATAGACATTCATGATTTTTTAAACAGTAGAATCCACATAGAAGCAGAAGACAGGAGGTAGTTTCGGGTCTGTGTGTTTGCTGTGCAGAAATGTGTCCTCAAAAAAAAAAAGAAGTGATTTTATAAAATCACATTCCCAACCCAAGCTTTGCTTCTTTTGGGAATGCAGTCACTGCAGAGGACAGCTGTTCAATTTTATGTTTGGTTTTTTGTTTGAATGTTTTCCTCCATGGGTGGTGATGGTGTACTTCCTTATAAGATACCATTACCACACACATGCACACCAGCCATATGGAGCGACAATATTATTTTTATAAATTTTTCTTCAAAATATGTTTCTACCTGATTTTTCATCTCAAAAGAATAAAGATAAATACATTAATGAGAACCTTACAGTATTTGGGAAATAATTACATTTTTATCAGCACCATAAACATTGTCATTGTCTTTCCAAGTCACTTATGTCTGATCCAGTGATCAGTGATAACAGTTTTCTCATGTGGTTTGGTATCGTTGCCGTTCTAACAGTCCTGAGCAACATGAGCGTGTCAGCCTGACTTTACTTTCTGGGACCAGCATCACATGTGCCTCATCAGGAATCCTGTAAAGTCGTAAAACCCTCCAGTGTTTTGTCCTGGTGGACTGGTCCTCCTCATGTTACTATCTGGCTTTTATAAAGTCCAGAAAGGGGTCTGATACAGTTAATGAGTCTGCCACATGTCTGAGCCTTTCTCCAGCTCTCACACTGACCCATCAGAGGCCAGGAGAGAGATGGGTTTTTGAATAGTAAAATAACCTTTCTTGTGCTGTCCTGGCTCAAACTAATAATCACGTTTTAGATCTTAATGCTGCTTAAAAACATTCAGCGATTGAACTGATAATCTGACATGGTGGACCCTTTGATCTCTGATGCTGTGTACAGAAACCTGCCTGTTTGTTTGTGAGACCACATGTCAATTCATTTACCCTTTTTTCTTTTCATAGCGAGTCATGACAAGACTTCCAGGAAGCACATCAGCAGCACGGCATCCTCTAACCCTGAACCCAGGAAAGAGAGCCCTTCACTGGGCGCCATCATCAATGAAAGCAGCCTCCTCCTGGAAGTAAGAAACCATATGAGCTCTGTGTGTGTGTGTGTGTGTGTGTGTAATCACTTAAACAGAAGCTATATCTGCTCTAACATCACTGATGAAACGTACATCACTTTTTACACTGTGGTCATGATTTGGATCCTCAACGAAACACTGTTTGAGTCTGTATGAAGATTTGTCAGTGAGCTGACCTTTGACCCTCCCAGTGGAGCTTTGGTGTTGCGTGACATTCAGGTGGGGACGGTGGTGTCAGAGCTGATGGAGGCTCACGGAGCCAGTGAGCGTCTCTGTCTGAATGCATGTGATCTAGTGTGAAAGCAGGCAGAAGAGAGTGAGTAGAACACAACGAGCCCGTCAACGCTAATCAACACAGACGTCGTTTTCCAGCCACTTGACCTTTGACCTTTAATGAGATTTTAGCAGCAGATCCATAAAGAGGGCTTTCATTTCACTCACTACTGAGGAACAAATAGCATGTCCCTGTTGTTTTGAGACACATGTGAAGCACACTGCTCAGGCATCAGCTTGTTATCACACTCTGGTCGCAAAGTAATCGCAGGAGTTGTCGTGGTGATCTGGAACCCTGCTCAAATTAGTTTCCAGTCAGAATGTGTGAGAAATAAGAGACAGCTTTGGCAGCCTTTGAATCTAAGTTGTGACTAGTTGGAAGCAAAACAGGGAATCTGACTTTCATAATACAGGGAAATAAAGTATAGTAAAGGCCAGGAAAAGCCATGAGTGTGGTTATTTGTCAGTTTTGAAAAAGGCAAAAGTGTTTTATTTTAAAGTAATGACTCTTTTGTGTCTCCAACTAAGAGTTTGAAGTACTAAATTGGTAAAATTATGAAATTCTAAGAGACAAAATTAATCATGAGTGTGAGAAAAAGTATCTAAAACACTTTATTGATTTTTTATTTCCTGTATTTGTCAAAATTCCTGTTTTTTTTTAAATTAAATATTTTAAAAACCATTGTCTGGATCAAAACAGTGAATAGATGAACTCAAGCAGAACTCATTGGATAGTTTGTAACAATTATGCTGCCTAATAAATTGTATTTCTTTATCTTTTACTGGCTTTTTACTGGTATTATTTAGCTCTAATATACTGTAGATCTTTTATTAGTGGCAGAAGGTCTCCATCTTCGTGAAACTATAGAAACGCTGTTGAAACAAAGAGGTCAGACTTGTGCTACTTCTTTCTCAACTACTCCTTCCTCTATTTCCAGTGAACATATAATTTGTTATGTGTGTGCAAAGTACTACTAAAGATTTATAGCTAAAAGCCTCTTCTATCCCACGGCTGGTTATGAGAGCTGGGGGCGTTGTATGTTTGGTGCTGTGGGACATCATCAGGTGTGTTTCCATGACCTAAAGGTTTTAGTACGCAAGGAAATGAAAGAAATTTTCAAAAAACATCCAAAACCAGCATGCTGTCAACTGCTGCCAAGATTAGTATTTATGCCTTCATTTTTTAAGGATTTCTCCTCCTCCTTGAGTCCGTCTCTGCTCAGATTGTTTGTTTGATTTTGATAAAGACAGCAGGATAATTATAGCTTTCTGCTGTTTTTGCCAGTTTTGTATTTGTACAATAAACTGCAAACAGGGCTGCTCTAGTCTACCATAAATATCAAGCGTCCTTTTAATGCTTTTTTTTGAACATGCAAAGAACAAATTCACTGTCTTCATCTGTAATAAATTTGCCTGGCATTTCCTTTTGAAAGCCAATTAAAGCAACCTGCTCACACACACAAAATGATGTGTGTGTGACCTGAAACTCTTACTGTTTCAGGTCAAAAGTCCGAGACCTGTTTGTTCCAGAAGGCTGTAACTATTAAAGTCCTACAGGAATGTATTTTTTTTGTTACTTGGAAATAACACTGGGGGAGAAAGGGCTACATAAACGAATGAACTCAGCATAGAAATGATGTCTCTTTATGTGTAAAAGCAACAAGGCATTAATTATATTTCTATTTCCTATGTGTTGTTTTTTATCCAGCAGAATGATCATTGAGTTACATAACCTTCAGTGAGAGCTCAGTAGATAAACAGCAGGTCTTCAGTGCAGTAAATGTGGATTCTGTATAGTAGTGAGCTTATAATCAGTGTTTTCATCATTTTAAATCTGGCACGGACACTCACTGCTCTAACTTATTATAAATGAAGGTTTTTCATTAATAATAATCATTTGTGTTCAGTATTTTGTTCTCACATCAGAAACTATGTGATGTTTCCTTTATTATAACAAATAAATATCCAAACATGATAAAATATTATAATGAAACTGAGTAACTATTTTGGAAATCTTTCTAAAGAAACCTTTGTGTGTGTGTGTGTGTGTGTGTGTGTGTGTGTGTGTGTGTGTGTGTGTGTGTGTGTGTGTGTTTGTGTGTGTTGGGGCGTGCATTGGGGGTCACTGGGGGACATGTGCTGGCAGTTGAACTCGTCAAACATCATTTCCATCAAAGCGACGTAGAGCTCGTCCTATCTTCCTGTTTCCTTACCGCTTGTTTTCTGATATTGTTGTTTTGAAGGTTAGATGTTTCTTCACTAACGGGTGACTCTGCTATAATATAACTAACATCTCTGGGTTTTGCAGCTATAACTAACTGTGTGCTGATTGGGCTCGATGGACCTGAAACAACAATCAGATCATAATTAGGTGTTGACTTGACTTGTGTTTGAAAAAGTGATTTTTAAAAAGTGTGAAGTGGGTGTGAGTGTGGATTTAGAAATCACAAAGACTTACATCATGTAAAACATAGCACACACACACACACACACACACACACACACACACACACACACACACACACATCAGGAATGTCCTGTGTTGCCTCGCTGTAAAAAGCGGTGTCATCAGCAGTCATTCAAGTCCTTTCTTGTCACGCTGCCACAGCAGAGGGATTTATATAATGTTTTATCTTCCTCTTTCACTTTTGCATCATTTTCCATTTGCCAGTCTTTATTCATTTACAAAAAAAAATTTTTTTAATTTAAAATTTAAAATTTGGTTTTATTCAGCACTATGCCCTTTAAAGGATTTGAAGAGGGGAGGAAGAAATTAAACTGCTCTAGGAGGGTGTTTTTCTTTTAATGAGTGTATCGAATTAAAAAATTAAAGAATGTTTGCAGACTAAAGTTTCAGTATTTGTCCGGCTCATTATCTACTCAGGCAGAAAAACTCCAAGTACAACCTCAGGCACAGCAGAGCAGATAGTATTATCACCCACAGAACACGTTTCTTCAACAGTCTTTTCCCTGCCACAGTCAGACTGATGGCGAAACAGAGCTACTGAATTACTGAATCATAGGTGCAATATCCTGTCTTTTATTTATTGTACTAGTCATTTTATCTCTAGTTATTTAAATTATCTTTTATAGTTTTTACTTGTGTGTGTTTTTACTGACGTGAGTGGCCCTCTGTGCAGGAATTTCCTATATAATGTATGGACTGACTTTTTTTTTATGTCTGTGCATAAATGGCAAATAAAGTTACCTTGAACCTTGTTTTGATAGGACAAATTAGTGTGTCACCCACATCAACTTAAAAAATTCTAAATCTGACCAGAAAACCTCCTGAAGTCTTTCTAAAGGAGTTTATTGAAGTTATGATGTGTTATTGTTGTTGGCCTGCTTAGTAACTGTGAAGAGTCAGAAGTGACACAATAAATAAAGCATTAAATAATGATTTAAATGGGTTATTATTACATTTTTAAATGAATAATTAATTTAATCTACATAAATATAAATGTTTAATTCATAAAATTATTTCATGATTTATTGCTTAATTATTACATGATTGAATTGTTTCGTGGTCTGTGTCTGCTCATCATGAATCAAGGGAAAGGGGGAATTTATGGCCACTTGCGTTTATACCTCACTACAACATAGTGGAATTTGTTCTCTGCATTTGACCCATCCCTGAAGGAGCAGAGGGCAGCCATTTTTAGTGGCGCCCAGGAGGCAGTTGGAGGTTCAGTATGCCCAAAGATATTTCAGCACATGTCCAGGCCGGGGTTTGAACCCCACTTTCCCACATGGGAGGCGATCTCTCCTGCCACTGACCCACGGTCGCCTCCAGGAGCTGCTGAGATGTTTTAAACCTATCAGATGAAATAGTTGCTAACCAAGAATCTGTGGTAAAACAGGAATTTAATGAGGAAGTTCCTCAATGTTTGATCAAGAATTTGACCGTAAAATAATGTGCTTCAGTGCTTCATAGGATGTTATGTTGAAATGTGTTACCCCATCAAAACTGTGTCTCCACCTGTCAAATCTTGATCAGTGAGGACGTTCCTCATTAAGCTCCCATTTTCCCACAGATTCTTGGTTAGCAACTATTTTATCTGTTAGGCTTAAAATATCTCAAATATATCTAAATATCTAAATAAACAAGCAATAATCATGAAAGGTTGTTTATATTTATTGTACTTGAGTTGATTTACTATTTGAGCTGCCTAAGTCAATATGTTTTCTCTTTGTGTGTGTGTGTGTGTGTGTGTGTGTGTAGTCTTTGACAGGCTTTGCGTTGGTCGTGAACAATGAAGGGATGGTTTTCTATGCTTCCTCAACCATTGTGGACTATCTGGGATTTCACCAGGTGAGTTATAATTGTATGTTTTAATGTTAAAATGCTTTATAAAATAAAAAGTACAGTTTAGTATGTGAAGATCATAAAACAGTTCACAATGAACTATATTATATTATATTATATTATATTATATTATATTATATTATATTATATTATATTATATTATATTATATTATATTATATTATATTATATTATGGCTTTATACAGTAATCTGGAACGTGTCTCAAGAGGAAATTCGGTCCTGTTTTAATTTGATCTTATTTAGAGGAAGTTACTCACTAATGTTGGAGTTTATATCAGCATTTTTACTCCTCAGGTTTATTTATTATCAAGACATTTTCTAGATGAATACAATCAAAACGTTTTGGACTTTAAAATAAATGATGCTGCACCAGATTAGCTTTTTCTTCTTCCAGATTTAGTTCTTCCTGCATGTGTAAGGTAATGTGCTATCACCTTCATAATAACAAGCTGAAAAAGCTGTCAAATTGATGCAAAGAGTACATTTTTATCCAAAATGTCATGAATTGATAAAAATTGACATATTTTACTAAAGTATTTAAATATATGTATACAGGATACTTGTGAATGTGTTTCCACTCCTGAAATTTTCTTTTGTTTTTGCTCCTTTTTGATTCTATGTCCTGATCTATTAAAACATATCTTTTTGTGGCTTCACTGAATTAACCCAAGAACAGTTTGTTAGGTGAGATAAACAGAAGAAAACATAAGAGTTGAAGTTGATAGGCTACTTTCACATGGCAAAGAAGTGACCCCAATCTCATATTTAATGACGTTCTGTACAGCACAATTTTTTGGGTTATTTTCATATATGTTCCTAAATTGGACACCTTTCTAATGCCGTGTCACATTTCATTCAACTTTTACATCATTGACCGACTTCACAAATTGAAGTTGAACCATCATATAAACAACAAACAAACCCAGCTTCCTTTTATCACTTGAGCACTATTTAGTTGATTTCAACTGTAGCATCCAGTAAACACAGCAATTCTAGGTAAATAACCATACCATTCAAAATCAAAGGGAATGTCAATCTGTAGATACAGTTTGCATGAACTGCTGAGTATTCTGACATTAGTTTTGTTTAAAGGCAGCAGTGATCCACTTTGTTTTTGTTTTTTACCTGTGTGTGTGTCCACAAGGTAAAAGCTGTAAGACATAAATGTGTGTATGTGTTTAAGGCAAAGTCAGCATTTAAAATACAAGAGGGATTTGGGATCATTTTTTGCTTATATTTAATTAATTATACTGTAGGTTGATGTGATTTTGGATTTAAGCAAACACCTTTGGTACACTTCATTAAGATAGTTTTAAAAAGTGTGTATTTCAGAATCTCAGAGGGGTATTTTATATATTATTTGGCCCAAAGAATCCAGACCACTGCTGTTATTTCCATGTTAATGAAATATGTTTTTCAAGTTTGCAATGTTGTTGATCTGGAATTTGCATTATTATTTAATTATGTCATTCACAACATTTAGTTTGGCCAATTTAAACGATTTTGTAGAGATCACATTTATCGGAAAAACACTGTGAAAAATTGTTGTTGCTACTGTTGTTTTTCATTGGTTACTCTGTTATTCTCCACATTCATAAATGACATAACTCTAAAACTATGCTGACTCAGCTGTTTTATGATACTTTTGTGCTCAGAGGACATGAGAGTTGTACGAGTATCTTTTGTTGTCTCATAGACAAAGTCTTGTTTACTCATCAGTGACATTTTCTTACAGCATATCTAGCATGTCTCAGTCTATTCAGAGCAGGGACAGAAAAATCAGCCAGTATGACTCATGCTTTCTGTTGATCTGACAGCCCTAACCAAATACTAACAAGCAAATTCTCTGTCCCGTCTAACAGGTTCCTATTGACATTTTTTAAATGATTTCGAGGTCTTAGCACTACATAATGTCTGAATTTAATATAATCAAGCTTCCGAGGGCGTATTTATCAATACAACCAGTAGCAACTGCAACAATAAACACAAAGAACAGAAATAAAGCAAAAGGATACAATTACACTACCCACAAAACACCTCACAGTGATAGATATTTGTTTAACAAACCAACAGCAACAGAATAGGAAGGAGTTTTTCTGTCTGTTGGTCCTGGGAATACCTGGACCAACCCTATTAATCTCATAGTTTATAAAGTGGAGGCAGATTATTCCACTTTACAGCACAACTTTGCAACATTCTAGATTCTAGACTTGTGTTTCTTATCTAGGAAGCCCTACCAGCTCATGAACCTGTGTCAGGAAAATAAAAATAAAACCATCTCATAAATAGTGTTTGTCGCACCACATGGTTCAACTATGACACTGCTGAGGTCTTTGTACAGTTTCACCCACTATTCCACTAGACCTCGACACATCATCACATACAAAATGATCTATAAGGATGTCAAAGGAGGTTCCATTAGTTTGACAAATATCTGATTAAAACATCAAATTCTGGTGACTGAGTTGCTGTGTTTGATAAACCACATTCTTGGGCAAATCATATTATAAAGAAACACAGCATGTGGGGCTAAAATCAAGAGATCCATATATATATTTATGCCCATAATAAGCAAACATGAAATAAAAAGAAGCAGTAAACCTAGAACTGAGACGTATTGGATCATGTTGTTCTAGTTACAGCACTGGATTAAAATAAAAATCATAAAAAACACAACAGCTCCTTTGTTACTGAACTTGGCACCGAAATAACAATAAACGGCATGTTGTTAAGGCCAGTCATGCAGCATAAGTATTTTTTAATAAGTGAATTGCATAAACACATTACATGCTCAAGAGAAAAAGAAAAAGGTATTTGCAAGTTACAGCATGGCTGTCAGCCAAAAGCATCACAGCATGCAAACCACACTCAAACATCCTCATGATTATATTTAGTGAACTAAACATTCTGCTGTCTTTTCCCACATTCACTTCTTGAAAATAGGCTTTTCTTTTACATTCTTTCTTTTACAAGCCCTCACAAAACACACCGCACCAATCTGGGACCACAACAGAACCCAGAAGGTCACTTATTGATATTCCATAAAAAATGAAAATAGAACAACTAAAAGAGAAGTGTTCATTAAGCAGCACCACAAGAAAGCCCTGGCAAACATCAGAAAACACTCACTTTTCTTTCATTCATTTGTTGCTGAAGCAGTTAGCCTCTGAAGGTTGGTGAAAATATGATCATTTGACTACTTTTCTGTGTTTTTGTTTTTTCACGACACAAAAGCAACAGTGATCTGTCTCTCTGAAATCTGGTAGGGAACCAAAACCGCGGGACGAAGTGTTTGCAAAGACGATGGGAACAGATTTTGTTTTCAGAGGCAGACGATCAAAAACCTGTGCGTGCCACCAGTGTGGAAATTATAGAGAGAGGGGGAGGGAGAGAGGGAGGGAGGGAGGGGAGGAGGACAGAGGAGAAGGTTGAACTGTCAGGGAACGGCAGAAAGTGAAGCTATTGCTGGAAAAGAGAAGGAGAGGCATATGAAAGTGGGATGGAACCTGACCCATTCTGTGTGTGTGTGTGTGTGTGTGTGTGTGTGTGTGTGTGTGTGTGTGTGTGTGTGTGTGTGTGTGTGTGTGTGTACGGGGATGGGGTGGGTCAGTTGGGCTGGACTGCTGCTCAGCAGCCGGTGTCACGCAATGTTTGACAAACACAGCTGCCCTCACTGGTGCTGCAGCTGCTCACGATGAGTAAATCCTTCTACATGTGTGCGTCTGAAGGAATATGCTGCATGACTGTAAAAATGCATGTAAGTTACAGTGAATTCCTTTTACTTTGAGTGTAATGTTCCGCCTGTTTGCGTGAGAAGTTTATCCTGCTTGGGAGACAGAAAAGCTACAGGATGAATTCCCCTCTTAAAATAGAGCCAACTGAAGGCAGCAACATCAAATGCTCCGGATTTTTCTTTAGTGCAAAAACAAAACAAAAACCATGTTCATGAGATCACATGACAATAAAAACGAGGTTTTAAACAAACAAAATGTTTTTATTCTAACCAGACTATTTTGTCCACAGACTGACGTGATGCACCAAAACATCTTTGACTACATCCACATAGACGACCGTCAGGAGTTCAGACGCCAGCTCCACTGGGCCATGTGTCCTCCACAACACCAGGGGACATCTGGACAGCAGGACAACCAGCAAGCTGCAGGAACCAGTGAGTACAAAACAAAAGTCACAAAAACAGGAAACATGTAGGCGATAGATTCCACTATAACCACAGCAGAGGATCAGCTGGAAGGAAAAGAAAACTAAAAATGGTTTGTTTCCTACTCGTATAACAACTCGAATCTCAAACATTTCATGGAGTTTCATAAAAACGCAGTTTTATGAATCTTTATATCACCATCAGTTTTGCATTACTACAGGTTTTAACAGTGAAAACAGCAGCAGGAGAAACATAATAGTTCTGCGGAATATCTTTGCAAATAGATGGGATTGAAATTCAAAGAGTAACAGAAACTAAATTTTTAGGAGTTATTTTTGATGAAGACTTGACCTGGAAGTCGCATATTGATTACATAAAAGGGAAAATTGCAAAATCCATAGGAGTATTACATAGAGTCAAGTTTTTACTGACTAATTCTGGTTTGTTGGCGTTGTACAACTCGCTGATTGTTCCATACTTGACTTATTGTGTAGAAATCTGGGGAGCAACATACAAAAGTTATACACAACCTTTATTTATTCTACAGAAAAGAGCTCTATGATATATGAGCTCAATATAGAGATCATCAAACCCGTTGTTCATCAAATACAAAATACTGAAATTTCATGATTTAGTAAACTGGAAAATTCTACAAACAATGTACGAAGCTAGTTTAAGTACTCTGCCAACAAACATTCAGAAGATGTTTGAGAAAAGAACTTGTGGTTACATGTTGAAAGAAACTGATGTGTTTACAAAACCAGGATTTAGAATAAAAATTAAGGAATGGAGTATGTCTGTAAATGGTGTTAAATTATGGAATAATCTTAATAGGGAAACAAAGAAATCAATGTCATTTCATATTTTCAAAAAATGTACCAAAATGAGTGTATTAAGTAATTATGAAAAAGTACATTAAACCAATTATCATGATCGAGTCTGGAAATGAGGATAAGACAGGATTCATAATGAATCTAAGTTTGAAAATTTTATAGAATCTTTTTGTTAAGTGAGGGCAGAAATTATAAGATTTTATTTCTTCATTCTGCTCCTTTTTTGTTCAAATATGATTTTTTGTTATGTATATCTTATTGTTTATATATTTTTTGTTTTATTTATTTTATTTGAATGAAATAAACTGAAAAAAAATTCCCTAATAATGTGATGTGAATAGTGGTGTAAAGGTTTATAAAATAACACTGACCTGAACTGAGATAGAAGTTATTTTAACATGGTAGCAATCTACCTTGACCTTGCTCAGCCTGGCTTATTAATCCAGTCAGAATTTGACAATTTTTTATAAGTAGATCAAATTTATCGTATTTAATAACTTCTTAGAACTTTTATAGTGGAATGTATAGAATGAATTTTATTTTTAATTGTTAAAATGAGTTTCATGTATCTACAGTGTGATCTGTGGGTGGGTTTGGTGTGACATAGTCCTTATCCATTTGATTTGTGACTCAACTAGTCTGCAGGGTCTAAATGTCAGCTTCAGTCATATTACCCACATCTATTTAGACATGGAAACTTTTGTTTAGAACAAACTCTGAGGTACAATACAAATCTCAGTCTCTTAATCTGTTATTTTAGGAAATAAAGTCACTGAAAATGCTGGAAATTATGAGCAAAGTGTAAAAAAATGATACCAGACCACTTTAAAAACACCTTTAGAGCAGTATACTTAGAGAAGGTTTAGTTTTCTTTTCACCCTCGTGAAGCAGTTTGTGTCATCTGTTTAACTGCCAACTAATTTTATATTTTCCTGCCTAAAATAACCACTAACTGTTATGATTGATGTCATGTTGCAGGTGAGGACTTTGTAGTGAGCAGTATGTTCAGCGCTCCAGAGGCAGGGGAAATTCCTCCCGAGCTCTTCTGCTTTCTCAACAGATGTTTTATAGCCAGAGTGCGATGTCTCTTGGACAGTACCTCTGGATTCTTGGTGAGTGGTCTTCATTAATTCAATTATTCTACATTTTTAGTCTATGTTGATGGAAAACTCCCTGAAGGAAGACCCAGGCTAAATGAAGCGTGCTTTAAACGCATTAATAACAATATTGGCTACACTTATTTATAGCTGATTGCTAAGAATAGTGAAGCATTTGTGCGCATGGACACAACAGAATCAGAGAATTTACCAAGATGGTAAATGTGGTAAACTCGCATTTAACTTTGTAACCATGAAAATAATAAAGGCTTTTTGCTTAAAGCATAGCTATTAAAGCAGAACAGCAGGGTTGTGAGTGCAGCTTTATACTCATTTTCACCCAATCAACACAAACACAGCCTCCAGCTCACTTGCAGGTTGATTTGGTTGCAAGTTGATTCTGTCAGTTTCAGAGCCTTTCAGATGCCAAAGTCCACTAGATGTATATTAATAAAAGAGAGCTGTGCACACTCTTGCAGCCCCATGCACCTCTATCAATGCATATTTGAGCCAGATCCCAACATAACCAGCATTTAACAGAGTCACTGGATGCTGGATGTAAATGAAACACCTTACCTCTGTGGTAAAATGCTGCTAATGTCAAAGGGACTACAGTCCAGGTGGTCATTAATAATGAAATACACTCATCTGTGCTATGTTTTAAAGAGACAAAGGCTGAATTAAATACAAAGATATAAAAACATATATAAGTGGTATATTTAAAGACACTGAGTCCAGTTAAGAAGTGCTGTCTTCTATTTCAGACGATGCAGTTCCAAGGTCGGTTAAAGTTCCTCCATGGGCAGAAGAAGAAGTCACCCTCTGGGACCCCGACACCTCCCCAGCTGGCTCTTTTCTGCATAGCGGTGCCTCTCTTACTGCCCTCCACCACCGAGATGAAAGTGAAAAATATTTTAGTGCGGGGGAAGAACAAAGGAGGAGGGATTTTTTTAGCAATGGAGCATGGGTAAGAAGCACTGACTCTACACTGAGGGGATGATTACCTCTGTTGTTAAAGATGGTTTTAAAGGCTTTTTATTGTAATTAAGGGTCATAAGTTTTATCCCCAGATTTGCAGGATTTAATGCATTTTATCGTTTCCTCTCTAGAAAATGGTGAATGGATGCACTAGATGTAAAAACATTTGGTCTCTTTAAGTTCTCACAAAGTTTGATTTATTATACTCTTTGGCTTAAAGCAGTTTAAAAAATGTCTTACTCGTTAATAATAAAAACAATCATTTCCCATGAAGGAGTTGGGGGGCTGGTACTGAACAGGTTTTACTGCTGACACTCAAAGGTTGGACCGTCATTGATCTTTGGGCTCTGGATGTAAAATCTGTTCCCAATTTTCAGACAAGAATCATCCCAGAAAAGATGAGTCACTGCTGGAACTGTTGCTTTGTGTACTAAAATGAACCAAACCAAAATATTTATGCTTTGAGTCATTTGCCTCTCAGAAAAAAAAGAAACATTTGTAGCGGTTCCCATATGGATATTTGGGTAGACCAGTCATATTTTAGATGACTTGTAAAAGCAGTAAGTTCAAATAGTGTTATGTTAGCACAAACATTTTTTTCAAAATAAAGTGCTGTCAAACTTTGCACTCAGGATACATTGTTCAGGTTGACAGCACAACAGATTCTTCATATCCTCTTCTGCAGGGAAACTGATGAGGCGGTCATGTCAGAAGTTTGACATTTGGTACAGAAAAGTAGATTATTGACAAAGATTAGGTAAGGGTTAATGAATTATTTTCATGTTTAGGACTAAATTAGTTTCTTCATTTTCCCTCACAGTGAACGCGGGGAACACCTGAGGAGGCAGTCCATCAGTGGAGGAATGGGGGACGTTGCGGAACCTCTTGTCTTTTCCCATCCAGGTGCTATGCAGCGAGGTCACCACGCTCCCTGGACTCCGCTTTGCAAAGAAAACCTTAAGTATCGCCCTGATGGCTACTACAACCAGGAGGAGCCCCTCAACTACTGCAAGTCCTCAATGGCTATCCATAAAGGTGTTGGGGGTGGCCTGAGCGGTGGATGGCCTATGAGGCAGAACTCAGGTCCCATCAGAGCGTCCCAGGGAGTTGAATACATCCCCTCAAACCGCCTGAACAGGACAGGTCCATACGGGAAACCTTATCGCCTTTCTCCAAGCTGTCACAGCGGCAGAGAGGATGAGGTGTTTGTGTCCAAGCTCTACGGGAATGTCCAAATTCCCACAGACCCTGATGCCTACTGTGTGGACCTGGTGAAGAGCGAGAACGACTACGGAGAATGCTACAACGGCCATCTGCTGCCAGAAATGCAACCCATCAAGGTGGAGCACGACTCAGACTCAGAGAACGGGTGTGACGTTTACGGGCAAACTTGGCCGTGCCGGGACCAAGTTCCCATTGACCGTCGCTATGGTAACGGGATGTATGACCCAAGCTCTGGCTTACAGCTCAAATCAGAGATGGATTATTATGATGCTCAGTATTCTCCCTGTCAGCGAGGTAAAGCAGGAATTTGCCCCCCGTACAACAATGGCACCTATTCAAACTATGCGGTCAACAGCAACGGGGGCGACGCCTCACGCCTGCTAAAATGTGACAAAGACTTGGGCAACAACAGTGACTCCAGCCAGTTCAGTCCTCAGAAACTCTCCCACTCAGACTCTCTATGCAACAATCAATCTGTCAACCTCATGGACTCAAACGTATACTCTCACAAGGCCTACATGCACATGGACTACAACAAGCACGGCACTTATGAGTTCAAAGGTCAGGGCCTGATCCATTCAATCAAGCGAGAGCCCATGGACTCTCCCCCCTGGTCTGAGAACGGTCACGACATAAATCAGCCCATGATGGCCGGCCCAAGGAACGTAATGCCGTGCGTGATGAGCACAGGTCACCACAAGTCCAGTCCCTACGTTTATATGCAGTAAAACAATTGGTGCATTATCTAAACATACCTGCTCCACTCCACACACACACACACACACGCACGCACGCACGCACGCACGCACGCACACACACACACACACACACAAACAAATCTTTGTATTAAAGTGTTTCGCTCTGTCTTTTTTCATACTCATGATGTACCAGCATTACAAGAGAAGACTCCAAGGATGTCAAGTAGTTTTTTAAAATATTAAATGAAGAGATTTCTAACAAGGCTCAGGTTCAAGCATTGTGACAATCAAGAAAATCAAACAATCAAACAAAAAGTACTGTCAGATGTGTTTGTGGATCGTTTGTTTTTAGGTACACATTCGATGATTCCAAGCACTTTTGGATTTAGAGACAATGAGAGTGAAGTTTCCTTTCTTAGTTTTGTAAGTTGTGCACATCAGGCTGTTGTGGTGATTTAGTGCTAAAAGGATTTTTTAATTCAGACGATTTATCTGGTGCTGAGTTCATTCAGTTGAGATGGACGATTAGGAAATATGCTTAAGAGTCAGTGACAGTTCAAAGACTAGCTTGTTTTTTGTCATTCTTTTGGTGCAAATTTCAAAAAACATTTGATGCTGCATAAAATGCAATGATGTACGAGGCTTTTCAACCTTGTGTTTAATAGCAGAAAAATAAAGACATAACAAATTAAACTTCATAAAGCAAATGTTGTGAAATAAGGCTTAAATTTGAATGTGGTCAATAAGAGAAACCTGTTATATCCACAAAATCAGGTAAAACTTTACTATTCACTTTAAAACGTGAATTCCTGAAACATTGTCACCTCCTTTGAGGATAAGGTTTAAATAAATTGTTAATCATTGCATTCTTTAGCAGTGTAATTAAAAAAAAAGAGAGCCACAACAACTTTTTTTTATCACAGCCACTACTGATGAGCAAATGAAAATAAAAAACGTTTCTATGCATTATAGAATTAAATCATTCACTTTGCACAGACTTGAAACTTATAATATGCAATTAAAAAGTGATTTAAGTTGCACCAAAGTAGCAAAATAATACATCAGCAGCATTTGAATTCACATTGTTGTGTCTGAGTACAACTTTTATCCATGACAAAGTTATCTTCACATGATCTCTTTTTAAACATGCCTCATATTTTGAGATTGAACGCTTCCTGCAAAAGTCAATTTACAGTTCATCAGTTTTGTTACAGACCCTTTATGCAGTTAATATGGGGCTCAGTTAAAGACATAAAACCACAAAACTATGTCCTACTGAAGTGTCTATGAGCAAAGCACTGACTAATACTGTAGTTTCTGCACAAGCGCTTTGACTTTAATGTCACTTTGGATGAAGAGACAGAACTCAGTCTGCAGTACAGAAGTAAAACAATGTTTAACTACAGGGGTAACCTTTTAACTGCAGTCAGTCACTATGAAGGGTGAGAAATATGTTATAAAACCATCAGGATGAACTGAAGTTTTTCTGCACCCCTAAACTGAAAGTCTGCTCAGACAAGGACAACAACCTTCTATTTCTCTTAAGTTTAACTTGAATTTCTCTTTCAAAAAGCACAAGTAGTCATTTTTTAAATTTGTTTTCAATATCTAGAATATTTTAATTTATGTCAGGTTTTTGTAGAGCATAAATAAAATCTTCATTTCAATCAAAGTGCAGAGCTGACACATTTTCTTCAACAGAAGAGATTCCCTTTTCTTGTTGGTCCAAAATAGATTTACTTGTTTTTTTTTTTTGCATCAGTATTTTTGCACAAATTGATGAAAAGCACCAAACTGATTAAACGTTAAGTCTCAGTTCTGAGAAGCTACTATACTAGTTTCTTTGTTGCACTAGTAGGAATCATTTCATTTGGTGTTCAGCGTATCCAGAAACGATTTTGGGTCAACACACAAAAATGTACAAAATATTGTTGTTGTGGATTTTTTTTTATTGTGTGTGCACATGTCTGATTATTTGTATTTATTTTAAAAGACAAAAGTGTCTAATTTAAAGACTATGATTTTGAAGGCTTCTTGGCGCTTTTTCTTTTTCATAACTGTTAAAAAGACAGTCGTCCTTATCTCATGGAGGAGGAAGCTGCAAGGTAGCAAACAGAGTGTACATATACAGAGTCTTACAATGTTTCTACCTGTTTTTACAAATGGAATTTATCTATTAAATTATCTATTATCTTTATATTGAATGTCTGTGTGAATCTTTTGTCATAAATTTGCAGGTCATTTTAGTGGATTTGACCTAATCATGAACACAAGTGAGTCATCTGCAAAAGATTAGACACACCAGTTGAAACACCTTGCAAAATATATTTATCTTCCTTAAGAAAGAGCCTGACAGACTCTGTTTTTGCTTTGAGGATGTTGATAGAGACGTACAGAGAAAGTCAGAGCTGCATTGTGTCTTTGTAGATCTAGAGAATGCATATGTTATGCCTTATCAGGCATGTTGTGATCGGTAGGGAAAACCAAAGTACCTGGAGGAAACCTACACATGCATGGGGAGAACATGCTCACCTCATGCAGAAAGGCCACAGCCAGGATCGGAACCTGCAACCTTCTTGCAGTGAGGCAAAAGTGCTAACAGCTGCTCCACCATGCAGCCCGTATGACAGGGTATCGAGAGAGGAGTGACAAAGTCTGGAGTGGCAGAGGATTAGATTGGTTCAGGACATGTTTGAGGGCTGTAAAAGAGTTGTGAAGCGTAGGAGTTAGAGGGGTTCAAGGTGGAGGTGGGACTGCATCAGTGATCAGCTCTAACCTCCTTCTTATTTGCTAGAGTAATAGACAGGCTGACAGATAAAATTAGACAGGAACCTCTATGGACTATGATGACATAGTGATCTGAGAGTAGGGAGCAGGTGGAGAAAAATCTTGAGTTGAAGGTTTGACCAGGAAAGGAAAGGAATGAAGATTAGCTGCAGAAAGACAGCATATATATGTGTGTGAATAAGAGGGACCCAAGTGGAAAAGTAAATTTACAGGGGTCAGAGGTCAAGAAGGTGGAGGATTTTAGGTTTAACAGCCCAGCCCAGCTCAGAGTAATAGAGAGTGTGGAAAAGAGGTGAAACATTCAAGCAGGTTGGAATGAATGGAGAAAAGTGTCAGGGGTGATGTCTGATAAAAGAGTTTCCTCTGAGGAAGGTGTAGAAGACAGTGATGCTGTATTGTCTAGAGCAGGGGTAGTCAATAGGCGGCCTGTGGGCTGGAGGGATAGTGAATATAATGGTAGAAGGATGCTTAGGTAGGAGATGCAGGAGACCTATAGGAAAACCATAGAGGAGATTAATGGATGCAGTGAAAGAGGACATGAAGCCGATTAGTGGAGAGGAGAGGATGTAGAGGACAGGGTTAGATGGAGCCAGATGATTCATTGTGGTGACCCCTGAAGGGAAATGCTGAAAGGAATAAAAATAAAATAATGAATACAAATCTTTTAATTTTTGTTTTACAACGTTATTAAAATAAAGAGCTTTTGTAATTGATCAACACAATATCAAACTATTTTTCAAAATGAAAAATTCTCCTGAAACAAACAAATAAGATTAAAGAAAAAATAATAAATTGACCACTGGGATTTTTGCCCATTTCAACAGACTTGTTTTAATCTTCAAAGCTTTGACTATGTCATTATTCTTTAAACATTTCCTCTTTACCCACTTGAGGGTTGTTTTTCAATGTGCTCAGGGTATTTTTTGTCTGAAGTGTAAATCTAAATCCCATTCTCAAATCTTTGTGACAGGAACTGTTTTCCCACTGGATCTTGCTTGTGTTCAGGACCCTTCAACATCCCTTTCCCAGTCCCTGCCAATACATTAACATCAGCATGACACAGTCTGTGCTTTACTGTTCTCTTTAGGGATTAGGTTTGAAACACTCCCAGTGATTGTATTGATGCTCAGAAAGTTCGGTTCTCACACCAGGAGACCATCTTCCACCACATATTTTGTAAGTCTCCGGCGCTGTCTGGTAAACTCTGGGTATACTTTAATCTTCCTCCTCAGTCAGCCTGACTGCTGACTGTAATGAAGCGGCCTGAACTCATCTGGATCTGAACCTTTTTGAGCCGTTGTGGAAGCAGCGTGACCAAATGGTACAAAAGAATACTCCATCAAGCCAATCTATCCTGCAGAAGATATAAGTCTGTTCAAATGTCTTTTTTCTCTTCACTTCCTGACCTCTATGGGTCCTGAATGGCAAGCGAAAAACAAAAAAAATGTAGTTTACCCATTTTCTATAAGTCTGTCCAAAAACATTTTCTCTTTTGACTTTATAGTTGTGAAAATGAGACTAAAAAAAGAAAATTATTATCATTAATTATTTTCAAATTAGGCAGCCCTGAGAGGCTAATAAAAATGTATTGAAGAAGCTAGTTTGATTCTTTCAGTGCTTTGATAATCACACCAGAGGACAAGACCTTTTTCTCCACTCACAGCCCTGAAAAGCAATGACAAAAGTTTTGGTTGGAGATGCTAACACTAATGCAAATTTTGCTAATGCTAATTAATTTTTTGGGTACATTTTGAGCCCTGAAAAGCAAAAGAAAAAAATATTTTGGGAGATGCCTTTTTTCTAGGCAGCCATCACATAAGCCCACGTGTCTCATTCATTTATACAAAATACATAAGACAACAAAACAATCATAACACAAACATGCCTTGCCTCGTCTTTGTCTGGATCCGGGTTGCGTGGGCAGCATCCCAAATAGGACACCAAGGCATTCAAAGGCCAGCCTGAAGATTTATTTTCTCCAGCGTGTCCTGGGTCAACCCAGGGGCCTCCTGCCGGCAGGACATGTGTGACAAGATCAAGACAAGACAAGATGCCCAAACCACCTCAACTGGCTGCGAGCTCCTCACCTTCTCTAAGGCTGAGCCCAGCCAGCAGTCAGAGGACACTCGTTTCGGATGCTTGTACTTGCGTTCTCTGTTTTTCGGTCATTATCCAAAGCTCATGACCATAAGTGAGGACTGGAATGTAGATCAACTGGTAAATTAACAAAAATCTTAAGTCCTAGCTTTCATTTAACTTCTTACTAAAATGTGTGCACTAATTCACCTTTTATGATTACCAAAATGCATTATATTCAGGTGTCAGTCTGAGGTTAACTGTGCCATCCAGCTAGTCAATCAATCAATCAATCAATAATAAAAATGAATAAATGAGAGAAAGACCACTAAGACATTTAAAAACCATTAAAATAATCTTTAAATAATCCTGAAACACACTGAGAGCCAATGGAGTGATTATATACCCGCTTCCTGGTTTTACTCAGCACCCAGGCAGCAGAGTTCTGTAGCAGCTGAAGTCTGGACACATATTTCTAAGACCAGAAAGCAGGTCATTGCAATAAACACCTAGAAATAAAAGCATCCATCTCTGTGTTGGCTCAAGAGAGAAGAGGGCAGACTCTGACTAGATGATAAAATCCTGTTTTGACTGTATATTTAATATGTGGAAGAATAAAAGTAAGCTCAGAGTCAAAAATAAACCCCAGGTTCCTGATTTGTACAAAAGCATTAAAAGACAAGGACTGTAATTTATGAAGTTTAAATCACTGCAAGACTAGTTAGTGAATGACTAGTTACCAGGACTCAAAGACAGAACCCTCAGATTGTCTTCCTGTTGGATTTTGTATTGTTTTAAAATCTTTAATGAAAAGAGACATTGCAAACAGACTTTTACAATAGAATCATAATCCACTATGTTACAGACAGCATGATTCCCATTTCAAATGAGAGTTTATAAAAAAACAATGGATGCTCTTGCACTCCTCCGTGAACCGTCACCTTATCGTGGTGGAGGAGTTTGAGTGCCCTAATGATCCTAGGAGCTATGTTGTCTGGGGCACTTGTGCCCCTGGTAGGGTCACCCATGGCAAATTGGTCCTAGGTGAGGGGTGAGACAAAGTGCGGTTCAAAAGACTCTTCATGCAAGTACAATCATCGAGCCAGTGTACCCGGCCCGGAGGGTTACCGGGGTCCCACCCTGGAGCCAGGCCTGGGGTTGGGGCCCGTGAGCGAGCGCCTGGTGGCCGGGCTTTCGCCCATGGGGCCCGGCCGGGCCCAGCCCGAACTGGATACATGGGCTCATCCACCTGTGGGCCCACCACCTGCAGGAGGAACATGAAGGGTCTGGTGCCATGTGGATCGGATGGCAGACCGAGGCGGGAGCTTTGGCGGTCCGATCCCCGGACACAAAAACTGGCTATCGGGACATGGAACGTCACCTCTCTGGCGGGGAAGGAGCTGGAGCTTGTGGAAGAGGCTGAGCGATACCGGCTAGATATAGTCGGGCTCACCTCGACACATAGCGTTGGCTCTGGAACCCGAGTCCTTGAGAGGGGTTGGACTCTCTTGTATGCTGGAGTTGCTCCGGGTGAGAGGCGGAGGGCTGGGGTGGGCTTTCTGTTAGCCCCAAGACTCTCTGCCTGTATGTTGGGGTTTTCTCCGGGGGACGAAAGGGCAGCTTCCCTGCGCCTTCGGGTTGGGGAACGGGTCCTGACTGTTGTTTGTGCTTATGCTCCAAATAGCAGCTCAGAGTACCCACCCTTTTTGGAGTCCCTGGGACGAGTGCTGGATAGCGCTCCTACTGGGGACTCCATAGTCCTGCTGGGGGACTTCAACGCTCACGTGGGCAATGACAGCGTGACCTGGAGGGGCGTGATTGGGAGGAACGGCCCGCCCAATCTGAACTCGAGTGGTGTTCTGTTTTTGGACTTCTGTGCAAGTCGCAGTTTGGCCATAACGAACACCATGTTCGAACATAAGGATGCCCACCGGTACACCTGGTACCAGGGCAGCCTAGGTTACAGGTCGATGATTGACTTTATAGTTGTATCATCTGACCTGAGACCGTATGTTTTGGACACTCGAGTGAAGAGAGGAGCGGAGCTGTCAACTGATCACCACCTGGTGGTGAGTTGGATCAGATGGCAGGGGACGATGCCGCGCAGACCTGGTAGACCCAAACGTATAGTGAGGGTCTGCTGGGAACGCCTGGCAGAAGAGCCTGTCAAGATGGTCTTCAACTCCCACCTCCGGCAGAGCTTTGACCGCGTCCCGAGAGCAGTGGGGGACATTGAGTCCGAATGGGCCTTGTTCCGCTCTGCGATTGTTGAGGCGGCTGTTGCTAGCTGTGGTCGCAAGGTAGCCGGTGCCAATCGTGGCGGTAACC
>SSNR01000766.1:31109-53048 GCA_006937965.1 Callopanchax toddi | reverse complement strand
GACGCTGAACCGGTCTGTTGTGGTGAAGAAGGAGCTGAGCCGGAAAGCAAGGCTCTCGATTTACCGGTCGATCTACCTCCCAATCCTCACCTATGGTCATGAGCTTTGGGTAATGACCGAAAGAACGAGATCGCGGATACAAGCGGCCGAAATGAGTTTTCTCCGCAGGGTGGCCGGGCTCAGCTTTAGGGATAGGGTGAGGAGCTCGGACATTCGGAAGAGACTCGGAGTAGAACCGCTGCTCCTCCATGTCGAAAGGAGCCAGTTGAGATGGTTCGGGCATCTTGTTAGGATGCCCCCTGGACGCCTCCCCAGGGAGGTGTTTCAGGCATGTCCTGCCGGCAGGAGGCCCCAGGGTCGACCCAGGACACGCTGGAGAAAATATATCTCTGGTTTGGCCCTGGAGCGCCTTGGGATCCTGCCGGAGGAGCTGGTAGAAGTGGCTGGGGAGAAGACCGTCTGGAGCTCCCTAATTGGGATGCTGCCCCCGCGACCCGGACCCGGATAAGCGGAAGAAGACGAGACGAGACGAGACGAGGATGCTCTTGCAAAGACTTACTGTAAATCCCACTGAGCCTCCAGAGACATTATTTACAATTTTTACTCAAGTGGGGCAACAGGAAGCACAAAAAATGAACCCTCAGATCACGGGCTGCATGACCGGCCCAAGGTTACCATCTGCCCAGCCAGGTTGAGCTGAGGTGGGGTCTCACCACACTAAGACCCACCCTGGAGGTTGAACTTCATGGTTGCTTCTGGACAGAAAGCTTAAATTCGATCTGGACTGAACCAATCACAGGCCTGGAAAGTTAAGTGAAGCATTACTTTTCCCAAAGTTCATCGAACCGGATTCTGTTTCTCCAAGAAAACGCAGATTAATACTCTATGGTTATTAATGCACTGAGATTAAAGTAAAACACATTGTCAACATTAAACTGGATTCATGTATGAGACATTTTATATTTACTTAATGTTGATAACGTTATATATATATCAACTAAAACATACAATTCTTAAAAGATTGTGTTTTAACCAGCATATCATTTCAATAGACAACCTGAAAAAAAAAAACAAGAACACAGAACTTTATATTTTAAATACAGCATAATCTTGTGACTGGAGAAACAATGAGAAAGAGTCTAGAGTTGTTTAGTCAAACGAACAGTGAGAACTCCACGGTCCTCCAGCTGAAGAAGAGTTTGTGCTGACTCTGATGACTGTAAGCAGTAGATTTAGTTTATGCTTCTGGGCTCTGTGTGGTCTTCTGACCAGAACCTGAACCTTCTGACCTCTGGTTCACTACCCTCAACTGTATTTTGGAAATCTGCAAGATCTGTCAGCAGGGAAGAGGTCTGAATGAAGGATGTGTGACCAATCAGACAAGACCAAGACTTTTCAGTTCTCCTAATTACATTTAATGGAGGAAGAAGGCCAGGCACAGATGACCTCTGACCTATAGGCTCTTTTAATGAAATGATTTGGCATTTCTCACTTTACCGAGTTCTTGACATGAAACAAAATCCTCCAGATTAAAAAATGCAGACTTTAGAATAAATACTTCCCACAGCCGTGAATATTCCTGGATCTCGCTGATTGTCAGCGACACTCTCATCACTCCTCCTAATCCCTCTCACGACTGTTTGTTTCCTATCACTCAGTGTATAGATTACAGAGCATTACAGGCTGAGCAAGGATCAGTTAATGCAGGGATTTGACTAATTAGGACGATTTGAGTGTTTACGTACATTTGAGCACGTGTAAGTGTATGCGTAAATACCTCTATACCAAGCACACATCAATGTTTGTGTGTTTTATCTAATTAAGTAAAACCATCTCCAATCACAGTCCTGCCTTCAGGCCTTTCACCATTAATTATCTCCATGTGGAGATCCATCCGACACTGAGGGGGTGCCGGTGCAGTTCACTCAGGTTTTAGTGTAACTGCTAGTGGAGCATCACAAGATAACCCAAGATGACTCTATGATAAAAATAAATAAATCAGTTTTTATTTCCACATCTAGTTCAGTTTTAAAAATCAGAAGATAAAACTACTGTATTTACAGCGAGAATATGTCCAAAGAGATAAAAAAAGTGAATATTTAATATTTTGTTCCAAATATCTGACTTGCATCAGACCTGCAAAGAGACATAATCGGCCTGTCTTTATTTCTGATGCGTCCTCTGGCTTCCACTCTTTTCTTGGCAGTTTGTTTTGGAGGGTTCCTTCAATCCTCTTCTTAGCAGGTGAAATGCAGCTCAGCAGGGTTTAAGTCTGGAGATTGACTCGGTCAGCCTAAAACCTTTTTGGCTGCTTGGACGGTGTGTTTGGGTCAGCGGCAAAAACACCTGTCAGTTAGTTCTTCTCACTTAAAGGAGGAGTCATTTCATAGTAAAGGTAATAAATTACATACAAGTCATGTAAATATGTAGAAAGATCAGCTAAAATACTGACCTTTAGTCTTGACCTGAAACCCAAATGGTTTCAAATTTCAGCAAAATTTACAGAAATGTCCTTGTTGATCCAGTACTTAAATAAAGAAGCAGCAGCTCAATGTTCATTTGAGTTATTTTCCAGAAGGAAGTGCATCATTACCTCTTGTAAAGCTCTTAGTTTGAATTTAAAGTGAAATAAAATAAACCCATGCAGCTCATTGCTCTGATATAACATCACATTATGTAACTGAGTCTTACCAACATGATAGATCAGATCTCTTCTTTAAAGGATATACGTAATAAAAATCATGCTGCAACACCATGATGAGGGGAGGGATGCTGCAAAAGGAGAAGGCAAGGATCAACAAAAACAGGGATGAAGGTGAAGTGAGACTGGTCCTGGAGGGCCGGTGTCCAGCATGCATTAGTGTTTTCCTTGCTCCAACATACCTGATTCAGTGGTCGAATCGTCTGTTCTGCATGTCATCAAGCTCTGCAGAAGGCCTTTAATCAACCCACTGACTGAAACCAGGTGTGTTGAAGCAGAGAAACCTCTAAAGCATGCTGGATTCAGCCCTCCAGGACCAGGATTGGACACCACTGATAGAGGGAGGTTTATTTATATAGCTCCTTTCCAGATATAAATCACAAAGTGCACAACAAAAAGACTACTGAGTAAGTAACTGATTCATATAAAAGCCAGTTTAAAGAGATGAGTTTTGAGCGTTTTTTTTAAATATATTTTTTAACAGAATCCACTGATCTCAGACTCAGGGGGAGAGAGTTCCAGAGTCTGGGGGCCACAGCAGCAAATGCTCTGTCTCTTGAAGTGAGAAAATGGATGTGAGAAAAAAATATGAGAGCAGATCCAATCAGGAGAGAGGAGTGACTCCTTTGGGCTGTTGGAGTGTACGCTAAGTGTTTGATGCATGTTGACAGCTGTTTCTGTGAGGCACAGTCAGAATGTGTGTGTGTGTGTGTGTGTGTGTGTGTGTGTGGGGGGGGGGGTGATGATGCAAAGTAGTGTTCTTTCCTTTAATTAGTATCCATTTTCTGTGTTTCTCTCACTCATATTAAATGAACTATTGATATATAAACAATCTGTTAATTTCTGTATTTATGTATAATATCATGCACATAAATATTCAAGTGAACAGGCACACAGTTAGATTAGAACTAGGGCTGTCTAGATCAAACCTGACCCGCTTTATGACTGGAGATCAACAAACACAAACAGCTGGCATGTGGGAGACCATCAGCCCATACTGTATGACTCCACTGCTAACTGGACTTCCTATTCACATCGACAAGCTTTGTTTTAAATGAATAAGTAAAAGTTAAACAGAGTTCCAACATGACTTCACTAAACCACTTCTGGCCTAACACAGGTTTGGTGCCATATTACAACACGACTGACATAAAACTATAGAAAGTAGGTAAACAATAGAGATCAGGAGCCGAGCGTCTCCAATTCAATCCTGATCAGGGAAAAATGCGTTGATCAGGACCCCTATCGCTGCTGGCTTTCCCAACACCAAATACAGAGGACGTGTGTTTTAAATATGTTCATCAATCTGTCAAATGTAAACAATAACTAGACAAGTTGCTTATTTCTTGCTTCCTGATCACAACTGGCTAACAAAGAACAGAACCCCTCACCTTAAAGGTCATTGAATGTTCATGTAATGCTTTCCTAACCCATTAATGACAGAAGTCATCAGGTTCCATCTGAGCTGATGTCAGCCACAATGCTGGTTTTTCCATCTAGTTGTTCCAACAATCCCACATTCATAACAATTTACGCAGATTTTTAGCTAAATAATTGAATAGCTTGTCTAGAAAAATAAAAATCAAATATCAGAATATGAAGAAAAGAGAAGAGATCCCCAGATCTTGGTCAGTCAGCACATTTTTAAAAATAAACATCTGAATGTGGTGGTACTTGGTGGGATGCTATGCTGAAATAAAATGGTTTGTGTATGGGCCCAGGGGCAAAGCGCCAGCTGAAAGGTTACTGAGTGCAACTCAGTGATTCATAAACTGGATATTCAGGCTTCAGCTGACCGTGAGTCAGCCCGACATGCCCGCACATATGGAGCACACAACTGCTTAAACAGAAAAAACAAATCATTTGGATAAATGTCTCAGGAAAACCCACTAACTCAACACCAACTGATGTGCAGCTCATGCTTATTCTGATTCTAGTGTCAGTTTCAAAGATGCCATCCAAATCTACACGATTAGAACGTTTAGGAGCAAAGTGAACGGTCTGATCACTTCTGTGTGAGATTAAGAGGAGGGAGGGTGAGATTAGGGAACCACTGGCGGCTCTGTTTGGGTCGGATTCATGCTCCAGTTGACTGATTAATCTGTGAGGTTACAGGAGGTTAGAAACTCAATCTGGCTGTTCGGTTAGCTGATCCCTCCACCTACTGGTCACAATCGAGTACTGCAACTGGAGAGGAGGCTCTCTTTTCTTTTATGGCTCAATGCCACTAATTGTTATAGTGAATCAAATTAATGTTTGACAAAAATGTTATCAAAATCAAATGATTGGTTCAAAAGTTTACAACTTTTTAAAAATGTAAACATCATTTAATTGACAATTTTTTCTTCATTATTAAAATGGTTATAAAAATTAGAACAGATTTATTGGGTTAAATTTTTCTTTTTACTCAAATGACATTAAAAAGTCTACATTTTATTAATGCAAGACCCTACTTAAGCATTAAAGTTTCTGGTCATAACTTTATTTAGTTCATATTTCTTTGAACTGTCTGCTTAGTGTTTTCCTGCTCAAAAACTGGAGTTAAATGATATGAAAATGAGACAGTCAGACTAAGAAGCTCATGTTTACAAGCTCCAAAACCATTAAAGAAGAAAAGGCATTCCCATTAATGTCATAACAAAAGGCCACTTGAAAACCACGGAGGCCTATAACAGGCTGTGAGCTCCTAAATAAGCCCATCTGGGGAAATTCTCTGATCTACAAAAGGTATTTTTTAGGTAACAACAAACTGATATTTGGAACAGACAGAGTTTCAGGCTCAAGAATGCAACAGAACATACGTTATTCATCTATGATTTAAAGTGCTCTGACCTGCAATGACAAGCATTTAATCCAAGGGCTTAAAAAATAATCCAACAGAAGCTTTTCACCAATAGACTTTACAACAGATCTCTGGTGAAATCATTTAGATTATAAAGCAGAAAGTTTTAAAAAAGTGCAGTGAGAAATGGAGAAAAACGAAAGCATCTGTGTTGATGCATCTGTAATCTGGAGGAACTTATTTTGAGTTTGAAGTTTAAAGAAACATCTCAACATTCAGGTCACTGTAGAGTCACTCAGCCTTCAGTCTCTGTGCAGGACGCGTGGGTCTGTAGTGGTTTATGATCTGAATCAGGATGAAGCAGTTGATAACTAAGAACAGCAGTCCAGCCAGCCAGATCAGTAAGAATGAGTTGTAACCTTCAAACTCCAGGAAGTAGGCAGGAGCCAGCCAGACAGCCTGCAGGGGGATAGAGCACGACAGATCACATTCTCTTTTCCAGCTCTAATAAATATTAGCTTTATGTTATAATTGAACACTGCTGAGCCACAACATTAAAACCAGTGACAGGATTTTGTTGTTAAAAATCTCACAGATTTCTCGCTGCTTTTCTTCTGCTGATGGCTGCGGTCAATCACGTTGTGACTAAACAGATTATTAGGAGTCAGAAATGTGTTAAATTCCTACTTTGTTTAGAATAAAACAGTTGATTTATTCCTTAGTTTGAAGTGAATCTATGTGATTGATAAGCCCTTAATATTAAAGCCGTGATCAAAGTTATAAATAGATAAGAAGTTCAGTTACTATACAGCGGATAGCAGATACAAGCGGCTGAAATGAGTTTCCTCCGCAGGGTGGCCGGGCTCAGCCTTAGGGATAGGGTAAGAAGCTCGGACGTCCGGGAGAGACTCGGAGTAGAGTCGCTGCTCCTCCATATCGAAAGGAGCCTGCTGAGGTGGTTCGGGCATCTGGTAAGGATGCCTCCTGGACGCCTCCCTCGGGAGGTGTTCTGGGCATGTCCTGCCGGCAGGAGGCCCCCAGGTCGACCCAGGACAAGCTGGAGGAAGTACATCTTCAGTTTGGCCTGGGAACGCCTGGGCGTCCCAGCTGAGGAGCTGGTGGACTTGGCCGGAGAGAAGGTGGCCTGGGCTGCCCGACTTGGAATGCTGCCCCTGCGACCCGGACCCGGATAAGCGGAAGAAGGCGAGTTACTAAACAGACAGGACTTGTTTATAAGTATTTGACTTAAAAGTGCAAACAGCGCTCTTGAGCACATTCCTATTATGCTACTTATATTTTGATTTCTTTTGTTTTAGGATCTAATTTAGAGTGATACGTTTAAATTGGTTCTGGCTTGAAATAAACTTATTGACACAACCACAAAACTGTAGTTTTAAATAAGTGTGAACATTTTAGTGTATGCTGTTTTGTGTATGATTTGATTTAATGTTCTCTGTGGTTTTTGAGTAAGTGGCAGCTGCTCCAGTCCCTTGGCTGACGATCTAAGAGGTGGAAAACAGGTGGAGCTAGCCCTTATGTGGAGACCTGCAAATTGGTTCAAACTAACTCAGGATTATGGGGAGAATGAGACTTGCTTATGTTAGTGTCAGTTAGGTTTTTGTGTTTGACCCTTTTGTGTCTTTATGGACTGATCTGCCACCGTCTCAGATTCCACTCTGTCTCATTTAGGAGGATCAGTGAGACAGTCTGTGGTTTGGTTGCTAGTTTTTTGAGTAGAGGTTTTGTTACTTTGACCTCTTTCATTGGCCCATTGTTTATTGATTCTACAGTTCACCCAAGTTTGGTGTTTTGGGTTAAATAAAAATCCTTTTTTGTACGTTAACCTGTGACTGACAGCTCCGTACTGCTCGGTTCTTCACAGTAGGTCATGACATGACATGGCAAAAACTGAATTACCTGTCCAGCAAACCAGAGGAGCAGCAGGCCTAAACCCTGTTTCACAGACAGACTCAGGTGTGGGATGAGCAGAGGAAGTAAGCAAAGGTACCACAGGAAGTACTGCAGGGAATACAAACAAAAAAACACAATATTCAGTCTATTTCCACATCTTTACTGGTTCTTAGAGCCTACATGTCACCAAATCTCGTTGAACTTTTTATTTTCCATTCTTCTGGCAGCCCCTGTTTAAACATCCTTTTTCCAGTTTACTCAATGTTTTTCCAGCATGTTTTCATCACCTCCTGCTTTTGTCCTCAGACAATCCATAATAAGACATCCTGCTAATAAAATAATCTCCTTCTAACATCTTTAACTCAGCTGAAATAAGTCACTGCTGTCCAACTCACTCATGAATAATTACATTTCTAACACGATTATTCAGTTTAAAAGTAATCACAACTGTTAATTATGAATCAATGTGTCCAGAATAATTATGGTCAGTATAGAAAACACAGTGGAGAATGATAATGATAAAACAAAGTAAAAGGGTTTCTCTTAGAGATCAGTAAAGCTGTATGTCACCTTCCTGCTTTTTTATTATGGTTTTGATTAAATACCATCAGCACACAGATTTTATCATGTATTTAAAAATTTAAGAGTGTTTAAAGAACTTTTCTCGACTCTTCTCTTTTATTTCTACTTTCATCCATTTGTCAACTTTTCTTATCTACTTTGTTTTTTGTGCCATTTTCTAGAACCATCTTGAAAATGACAGAAAATAATATTTATGACTAAATGTGAAAGAAATCCTAAATAAAATAACACTTTAATTTATAAACTGTCATTGTGTTTTTTTTAATTTGTTTACATTTTTATGGAAAGTGGGCCATTTTCCACACCACTATATTAACCAAGAACTTCACAAATACAGAAAACCTTCCCTAACAGCTCATCTCAGTCTTGCATCCCATCCTATTAGATGATGAATAGAAAGATTTAAAAACAGAAGAATTATATTGTACCCATTAGATTCTCTTAAACTATTTAGCAACAAGGCAACACATTATATATGTGAATTCTCTACTTGAACCTTCTGTACCTGTGAAGTGCAAACTTTGTTGAAGGAGACGAAGATGGCCGTATTGAGGAAACAAGCAAAGGCCAGGTCATGATGGAAGGCCCATGATGCTACTAACAGCAGGATGAGCTGTGGTAGAAACGCTGCCAAGCCGAGGCCCAGACTCCACCTGCTGTCTGCAAAAAACCAAAAAATAAAACCAACTGTCGAGGAATAGATCACCTAAGACCACCTGCTTCTTTACCTAAAATTTAAATATCTGAAAACCATATTACATTTGTATAAGATGTAATACCATAGGCTGAGCTTTGTTCTATAGATATTTGTTTTCAGTGTGTGAATACCTGCAGTGAGGTACAGCATATAGAAGTACGGGGAGAAGTTATGTCTGATGTCCCTTCTGGTCAAATGGTACAAATACGTCTCATGGAGAAACTGCCAGCCGTACCTAAAGTTACAGCACAGGGGTCACTTCACATTTCTAATTTTAAGAGCGGATGATCAAGAGGAGCTTTAAAAAGATAAAGAAATCATGTTTTAACAAATAATATCTGTTCAATATGTGATTTCTGATGAGTAGAAAAACTTTGTGTGTGTGTGTTGGTCCTCACCTATAGTAGAAGAGTCCTGTGAGTATAAAAAAAACTCCTCCAGCTACACTCACAAAGAGGATCAGCTCACAGCTGAGGAAACTCCCAATAAATGTGACCAACTTTCTCCATGTTGGCCTCCGTTCGCCTTCCTCTGTTCTCACTTCTGACCTTCGTAGGGTCAGAGCAATGGGAAGTGCATATGTAACGGGGTAGATCTTCATATGGACTGACAAGCCATAGAGCACAGCTGCCCACACCAGATGCTTGGCTAGAAAAACATAAAGAACTGTATCATTATAGATGTTGGTTATTGATGCTACAAGGTAAAATCAGAAGCTAAAACATTTGCCTCGCTGAGGTCACCACCTCCTTACCTTCCATACAGAGTAAAGTCCCGAGCACCAGAGCCGACAGGATTGACTCTGCATTCCCTCGACTTGACACGCCCATAGGAAGGGGGTTGAGAAGCCACAAAGAACAAACTTGGCTTACAGTCTGAACATAAGTGAAAATAAAAAACATATTTTTTATTTTGACATGCAAAAAATCTCCAAATATTCTACTATAGTCCTTTGAGAAATCTAGATCAGTTGGACACACCTTGCTGTCTAGACCTCGCATGAGGAGGATTTTGTAGATGAGCACTCCTGACAGCACGTCGCACATGATAAAGAGGATCTTACCAAACACCATGTTAAGATAGATGTTTGGGGTTAAAAGCCAGGCCAGTAGAGGAGTGTAGCGATAGGTAGATCTATTGTACGGAGACTCGCCCTGTGCAAAAGTTCACAACAATAAAGAAGTTTATGAGGATTAAGAAGGAACAAAATAAAAATATTCCACTATAAAATATACTACACTATAAAATAGTGAATTAAGTATGTTTACACATTTAAGAAATTTTCTTCAAGTGATGAAAATGAACCAATTATGAAAGTATTATATAACAAGTAAAGAACCCTCTTGTCCTTCTGCTATTGTCACAATTGATCACTAACATTTCTGTTCATGACAAACATATTTTAATCTTATCTTTATTTTCTAACAGTGTTTTAAAAACATGTTTATAACTGTATCCCTAGCTGCTAATACAGCATTTTAAAAAACAATGTTTATAAAATGTTCAGCTATTTAAAAGCCCACAACGCATAAGAGATCAAATAAGGCCACTTGCCCTACAAAGAGTTAAAGTTGCTTATCGTAACAGTGAACAGTTTTTTTTACTTGTTACTAAATATTACATTAACTTTGCAATAACTTAGTGATCATTTATTTTTGTCCATCCACTTCATCAACACTTTTATTTCTCCATCAAATGTTTTCAGAAGCGGTTCCAAACTTTTAGTACAGCAATAATGTAGCATCATCAGCAAATAAAGTACATTTTAACATCTTGATACGTTACATTCATCATTAATGTAAATAAATAGTAAAAAAAAAGCAACAAAAAAAAAAAAAAACGTTTAAGACCCAGCACTGACTCTGGTAGTACTGTGACTAACTAAAATGGTTCTTACAAGCTTTCCAGCTCTAATGTTTTCACATAATGCATCAGGTCTCGTTAGAGTGAGTTACCTGAGTGATGAACCTGGCAGCATCAGTGAACACATGATAGTCAATGTCGGTGTACTTCACCACCATGTTCCTGTCCTGATAGTCCCCATAAGCGACCAGAACCAGTCGAATAAAGAAGGAAGTCGTGAAAAGTACGTGTTTATCTATGAGTTTAGACAGAAGTCTCTCCATCACAAGAAGAAGAAAAAAAATCACAGATTAGCAGCAGGTTGACTCACTGACAGCTTGGTTTGCTACGTTTTCCAGACAGTTCGTCTCTCCATGAAAGTGTTTATTTTTCTTTAGCGACGACACTTTCTGAAGCGTTTACATCAATATTTGTTTAGTAAAAACAGTCTATGAATGACCGGACTACTTCAAATACACCAGCTCGGAAGTAAACAGGAAATAAGCGTCTTCTTCTTCTTCTTATTCTTTGAGTTGAAGCGACACTTTGAATTCTTGGTGTGGCTCTGCTGCCATCCTCTGGACAAAGTTAACTACTGCAGCTTATTTTACATTTATTAAAGAGCAGTTTGTATCAGTCAGTCAGTGTATTCCATCCATCCATTTTCTGTAGCCGCTTATTCCTCCACAGAGGGTCGCGGGGCAGCTGGTGCCTATCTCCAGCGGTCAAGGGGCGAGAGGCGGGGGACACCCTGGACGGGTCGCCAGTCCATCGCAGGGCCACACAGAGACGAACGAGACAAACAACCACACACCCACTCACACCTAAGGACAATTTACCAGCCCAATTAGCCTGACAGTCATGTCTTTGGACTGTGGGAGGAAACCGGAGTCAGTCAGTGTATTGCTGAATTTATTCTGTAAATTTTTTGTTTATTTTCTCGTTTTTAAATATTTTTGTGTTGCTTTTTTTGTGTTACTTTTAATACATTGTATGGTGATTATCAAACAGTTTTTATTAGTGAACCTTTCAGATTCTAATTGATCCAACCCCCCCCCCCACACACACACACACACACGCTTCTTTCTATATGCCTTATTCTTTACTCAACTTTGAACTTTGCTTTACTATAAAACTTAAACAAAGTTGATATTGTCCACCAGTTTCTATCTCAGAGCTTTTAGAAAATGACCATCTCCTCTTGTCCATCACCAAAACCCAGAACCTTTTTTTCCCCTGCTTTCTTTGCACTTTAATGTCCTCAATCATCCCCTTTACAGCTTTCTCTTTCCTTTAATTTTAGCATTAGGGACATGAAATATAGTTTTTGAATTTGACAATTATAACAATTAGTTTGAAATCAGAAAAAATGATTGTGAATTATAAAACTGATTTTTTTTTTAATCACCATGAGAAAATGATATGAATCTGGGTCTTTGACAATCTTCTTGTTAAACAAGAGCCCCGACAGCTCACATGTGGTGTAACATTCTAGTAAAAAGAAAAATATTTTTCAATGGTTAAGTGCCATCTGAATTTAAAGAAAAAGCCTTTATTAAAATTACATCAACCACACCAAAATCACAATTTAATGCTTCTACTTCAATGCCCTACTTTCATAATTTACTATCACTGTAGAGTATTGTATATCCCCAAAACATCTATGGATGAGTGTTCTTGTCTGCTGTAGATTTAACAATAAAATGCAGATGTGTGTGATTTACTAGAAAAACCTCCAGCTCAGGAAGCAGAGTGTTCATTCTTCATTTAGAAGGTTCCAGGTTCTGTTCCATACCTTTACATATTGAATGGCTGAGGACTTTCTTTGCTTCAGTGATTTTCCACTTGTAAATTACTTTTATTACAAGCAACCACTAACTGAATGTTGGTCTAAGTCATAGATAAATGAACAAAAATATTCAAATAACTCATCTGCCAGGATCTCCTTGCTCCGAGTCCTCGTCATTCACATCATTGTACATGATTTAACAGACTTTACTGCACACTGCAAACAGTAGATATAGATCAAATGAAGTAATATTGAATTATCACTTTCTAAAAGAACACACACATGCAATTCACACACTTTTATTCCATGTGTTTAAGCAGAAGGACACATTACACTGACTTGGACCCAATGCCAGGAAACCTTATTTGCTCTTTGTAATGGATATGCATTATTCTCTTAATGGTAAAATTGCACTGGAGCTAACCTCATCTATTTTTGGTGTGAGATTAAAGGCTGGGTAAATAAAGTGCAAAGAAAACCCAAGATAAACTAATGTAGGCTGTTAGGTTGCAGCACACAGGGCCGTACAAGCATTACTGATATGATAAAAACATTATAACATCAGGTGAAACAGTGTTGATTTTTAGCAAGGCACTGGAAATCTTCAGGTTAGAAGTGAAACAAGATGCTACACTTTAATACATTCAGCTGTTGTGGTTTCTCCCTGAAGTTGAAATGTGACTAGCAAAAAGGAAGTCCAGACCAATTCCTCAACCTCTTCCATTAATCCCAAATAAAAATGAATTTTCTGCTGTTTGCTGACACTGTAACCTTCTTCCTGCTTAGAAACGCTGCTTTAAGTGATGTACTGCTCACTCAGGGTTGCAGTAACGACCAGCAAACAGAATGCTGTTGGAGGGGTTGTGTCGAATGAAGAAGAGGAAGGGGTGGTCTGCGATGAAGGTGGCAGGGCGTAAAGCACAGCGCAGCATCATGACGGCGGCGGTGGCAGCGGCAGCCTCAGTTCCTTCCTCGTTGACTTCTACAAAGGCTTTGTGGTAAACTTCTGACACAAATAGGTCATTGGCAGGAGACATGCCTGTCACAAAAAGAGTGGGACAGAATATTTAAATGATACTTTCACACATAAAAGATCCACTGATTTAAATAAATAACTGTTACTGGGTAAGATTTCAAATAGCTGTTCTCTAATTTGACTACAAACTTGTGTGTGGTTATGACCCAAGAACACATCCTACCAGAGAAGTCACTCTTTCCCATGTCGAAGGCGTCCACCATGCCCATGCTGATCAGGACGGCCTTCATGTCGTACTTCTCCTCCATCTTAAATCGAGGCAGACCCACCTGGACCTCAACTTCATCCATCATGTCGGGACGAGTCCACTCCACAAAGTTCTCGTATGTCAACACGCTCTGCAGCTGAGGGTGGACACAAAGCCAGTTACTACTTTCTACCATCTAACGGGTCTCACGTGTTCAGAGGGAATACAGGCATGTCCTGTCCTACCTTCTCCAGACCAGTCGTACTGTCCTCTATATCACCAGGTAGGAAAATGAGCATGCTTATCTCCTTCCCTTTGTAAGGCAACTCCAGGACCTGTCAGACCACATTACAGCAAACAGAACATACCAATAAACAAACAGAATATTATAAAAGATCAAAATAAATTATTTGAATCTTTCCTCCATTATCTAAAGTCAACTTTGAAAGGTAATAAAAATGAGGATTCCATATTTCGTTTCCCACAGTAAAATTCACCAGGCGTTGATAAGAACCTGTTACCTGGCAGGAGGCCTCAGAGATGTAGGTCAAAGGGAACTTAGACTTCTGGTACATCATCTTCACCTTCTTAGAGTCATTCTGAAAAACAAACAAACAAAGAAACTGACTGAGATCTAGCTTATACTTTCATCTTTTTGTACTTTTTTGGCTCTGCTTTTAGACTGCAGCATATGCAAGTAAACAGTCAATTGTTAGTTCAGTGATTAACAGAAACAAACACCAAGAAAAGAATAAATCACAAAGAAAAGAACAGGTGTCTGTCTTCTAAATCATCCACACCAACAAATAAAGACTCTTTTTTTACGTTGTTATGGATGTTTAAATTATTTAGAAAGTCATTCTAGTTTTGTTAAATAAGAGTTTAAAGTGCTAAATGCTAATTCCTCTATAATAACAGCTGTTGTTTATGTGCACTTATTTATTGAAACATTTGACTTTGAGTCTGATATTAGAGTTCAGCAGCAGCGTTACCTTGCTGACTCTGAAGGGAGATTCTTGTGTTGCGCTCTCTTTAAACTGCTTGTTCCAGTTGCCTTTGAAGTAGATGGCATTGACCAGCACCAGCTTGGTCAAGTTGTCCACTGCATCCTGACCCAGAATGTCCTTAATTTTACCTGAACGAAAAAAAAAAACATGACAAAACAAATGTGAAACTATGACTATGAAACGGGTAAAAGTAAGTTTCCAAGAGCACACATAAAACCAGACCCCCTCTTTGATGCCAAATAGATAACTAATAGGAAAAGAAGGACTAACATTAGAGATTTATTATTTTAGATAAAGGCAGACAGGAGTCTTAAGTGTATGGCCCACCTTGTGTCTCCTTCTCCACCCAGCTGTTGATGTTGAGTCTGGCTGTTTCTGAGTTCTTTATAAAGTCCACGGTCTCCAGCTCTGCCCTGTAGTGCTTCCGGGTGTTTTCCAGGTAATCCTAAAACAAAACAAGAACCTGTTTACAGACACTCTCCACCCAAACAAAAACATCTTTTCTGTTTGTGGACATTGCAAAAAGATTAATGAAGCATTAAAAAGGTCCCATAGAATGCAAAATTCACTTTCTGAAGATCTTTTAACAGTCATATCAGTCCAAAAGACTGTCTGAGACCCAAAAGTGAGAAAATATTTTCCCAGTTTTCACTTCCTTGTTCTAATTTTTGGGAAATGTGTTTGGAGCTAATGCTGAAACGGGTGGTTTAAAAATCTTTCCTCTGCTGATGTCAAGAAGGGAAAAGACCACTCCTCTCTTGAGGACAGAGCCAATCACAAGCACCTTTGGCTACCTGAGCCCACCCCGCCCTTTTAAAACCACAGGAGCACACATCCTCACAAACGTTAGCAAACAGTCATGGTGAAGCTACGACCAAAGCATGCAGTTGCTTTGTGGATGGTTGCATCAACAAGCACAAGAATCTTTTTTTACTCCCTTCATCTGAGACCCTGAAGACCCACTGACGTCTCGCGAACATGCATGGAGAAGAGAGATAGACGGGACTCGACTCCCCAACTGCCCCGCCCATTTGAAACACCAGTTATGAGGTTGAAGAACAACAGCTGCACTTACAGTAAGGGCCAATTTGATCAATGCATGTTTTTTACATGTTATTGAGATGTAAAAGAAAAGATTCAGAGTGGACATAAAGTGCATGATATGGGACCTTTAAAAAACAAAATCACCATTTGACTCGGTTGTTTCTTGGCCAGCTGCCATTCTGTCAAAGCTTAAACATTCCTCGCTGCCTCTCTAGCTCAACAATGGCTTAACAAAAACTACACACACACACACACACCTGGATGAACTGGTAGGACTGCTCTCCAAACAGCCTGTTGGCGACACTCAGGGCATATGGAGCGTCTGACTTGTTGAGCTCACTCAGCAGCTGGGCAAAGCTGGAGTGGACATCGTCACGTAAATCCTTTGTTTTAAGGCTCTGCAAACAAAAGAAACTACTATTACACAAATACCACAAACCAGTCTTCTACAAACCACACATTAGACTGGTCTGATGGTCACTTTACTGACTAAAGCAATGGGACACAAAGAAAAAAAGAATGATCTAAAACTTTGATAAAAGACAGTTTAAATAAAGCTGGAACAAACCATCAACATAAATAATAACCAGACATCTGAATGTAACCTGAAGGTGAAGCCAGAAGGGTTAGGGTTCATGTAAACAAATGAGATGATTATCTGATTAATAAAATAAAAATACACCTACGCTTTGTTTGTTTTGTTTAACAGGTATTGACTTCTATTGATTCACACAGTTCACACCTTGTTTAATTATCTTTTTTTAACACCTTGATTATTTTTAGGTGAGTAGGCGGGGCTTTTAGACTCAACATGGCAGCACCTTTAAACAGAATTGCATGACTTCACTTTGTTGATGGAACAAACTAGTAATGGTTTTTCTCTCATCACCTAATCAGTAAAATGACACATTTTCTTCAACATACTGTACTATAACATACTGCGTTTCAATGGGAAACAGTCAGAAAGTCCCATAAGAACCCCAAGATGATGCAGAAATATAAACAAAAAATAAAAGTACGGTTGAAAATAAGAAAACAGAAAACACTTTAAAAGCTTCATCCTTAGAGAACAGAATCCATGACCCAAAGTTTGATGGTTATTTCAAGAACATTTACAGAACATGAAGTCTGAAATAAACTCTCCACTTCTTCAAAATTTTTGAGGGTTTTATTGAACTCTATGCATTTAAATCAAGAAGACAGTACCCACTGTCTAAAGGTGTGTTAAACTTATTTTATATTATATACTTAGGAAACAACCCAGAAGTTTTCTCAGTTAAGTTTGATCCGCTTGAAAAGATAAAAAGCACAATATAAAGCATCCATAACAAGGACACCTCCACATTCCTGTGTATTATGCAACACTAGTATTGGAGACACACAGCTTGGAAGGTCTTGTGAACAATGCAGAATAAATGTCGACTCTTATCCTGACAAAGTCCAAGATAGAAGCTGTTATAAGAGAAGAAAAACAGCAAAACCCAACGAAAGCAGAGGAAACGTGTGAAATTAATTCAGGAAGCTTCTTCTTTCCTTTGGACCCTCCGACTACCTGCTTCCACCAGACTATCTGTTAGTAAGGTTAGTGTCCACTCCCTGTGTTATTGACTTTATTACCACCTTTAGGAAATGTGGCAGATTGGACTGGACCGTCTGTTGCATCTGCATCATTACTCCTGCTTGCTTCGACTTCTCCGTCTGAGAGAAGCGGAGGACCTAGGAGGTGAAATGTGTAGTGGTTTCTGTAAATTAGACATCACTTCTCTGTAGTTGTAAACAGTAAGTTATGATGTCCTAACCAGCGATGAGGGAGATCAACTGTAGACATCCATCATTTAAAAATGCATTTAAAACCTTATACTCAGAGTTTGTATTCAGGATGGAAGGGCCTGATTATTCTAACCACCTGGATCTTTGATTTCAGGAAAAGGAGGACGATCAACCAAACACCGAGCATAAACGGTGAGCAAGTGGAAAGAGCTGGCAGTTTTAAGCCTCTGGTGATCCACATCTTGGATGACCTCACCTGGAGCCTTAATACTGTACAGTGTACACTTGATACAAAAGGCCCAGCAATGACTGTTATTTCTTTCTGAGGATCAGTGTGACCTGCCAGAGTACACACTGACTGTGGTTGGTTTGTGTGGTACTCGAACTGCACTGTGGCAGAGAGGTAGAGCCTGCAGCGAGTGACAAAAACAACTTGGGAGGATCATCAGATCCCCACTGCCCATAACAGAGGACATCTACTTAAGAGCATCCTCATAGGCCTCACTCACTTTTACTCCCTCCCATCTGACTGAAGGGGCTCACAGAGCACACAAATCAGCTTAGAAACAGCTTTTTCCTTGTGCTGTGGATGGGTTGTTAAAACATCCACTCTGTAGGTGGATAGATGCCAATAATAAATAATCAGTCATGTTGGTGCTTTTAAATAAAACATGCCTTATTATGGTGTGTATGGCTGTATCTACTGCACGCACAGTGGTCATACAACGTCTATAATGGCATCTTATCTTATCTTATTTATTAGTTTTTCTATTTTTATTTTCAAACTATGGTATTGGACGTCTTTCTGTTGTCAGCTGTTGGTCTGGCTATTACCAACATAATTTCATTGTATTGTCATAGAACAGGGGTGGGGAATCCTGGTCCTCGAGGGCCACAGTCCTGCACATTTTAGTGGTTTCTTCTCTTCAACACACCTGATCTGAATTAATGGGTGATTAGGAGCCTTCTGGCTGCATCGAAGGCACACTGAGGAGGCAATTCAACATTTAAAATCAGGTGTTGATGAAAGGACACCTCGAAAATATGCAGGACTGTGGTCCTTGAGGACCAGGATCCCCCACCCCTGTCATAGAATGACAAAGTTTCTATCTGGTAGCTGGATTAAACTGTGCCATACTGTCTCACCCTGTGGTGGTCATAAAGTTTATAAAGTTGTGTCCAACAATGTCTAGAGGTGACTCCTCCGAGCCAACGTCATAAAAACCTAGTCAGTCTGAGCTGCTGGACTCATCATTGTAAATGTTTGTACATCACTTTTCTAAGTCATGGACTACATAGCGCTTTACATCCGTCTGTCATTCACATGCTGATGGGAGTGCGCTACAAACTGCTGACAGGATGAGATAAATCTGGTGATTCATGTTTAACGAAGGCTTTCACAACCAGAGGACTCCGCTCCATCTTCCACTCTTATCAAACTCAACGCCGTATCTTTGTAAAGCTTAAAGTTCAACTACACTAGACAATGTCTCAAAAGAAAGCTGAGGAAACATGGTTTTAGTCTGATTGCATTAGAGCAGCAATGTATGAACTCATGTCTTTTCAGATCAAAATGGAGTCAAAAGTGAAGAGAAAAATCTAAAAGGGCTGTATTTAGAGGAAAACAAATGTCTTAAAGACAGTTTGAAAGACCGCAGCATGAAATGTGTTGGACTCGTAAGGTATGACATCTCCACCTTTATCAGTGAACTGTGGCTACAATGTAGTTCATCACCACCAGTGTGTGAATGTGTGTGTGAATGGATGAGTGATTGCTGTGTTGTAGTGCACTTTGAGAAGTCCATAACTCTTTAAAGTGCTATATAAACACAGGTCATTTTCCATCTAATGTCTGCTAAACAAAATAAGTCACTTGACACCAAAAGGATCTTTAAAAAACAAAGAAAACAGCTCATCCATCAGGAATGCTTTTAAACTTTTAAAAACATGAAGCATTCCTGCCATACCTAATGCAACATTATCGACAGATCATCAGAGCAGGTATGTTGATTGTCATTTATGACCTGTAATTTCTTTCATGCGCACAACCACTCCCACTTACTCACAAGCATGCATGTCCACAAGGTTTTTACACAACCCCTTCTGACACAGGTTGAATCACTTCATTGTGTCAAAGCTGCACAGCCAGAAGGTTTTTCACATAAAAAACACATTACTCAGCTTGAATTTGCCCTATAGGTTTGCAAAAAGATCCTAACGGGTCTCAAGGTTTGCTTAGGAAAGCAAACCCTTTAAAAATAAACTCAGCCTTGATGCAAAACCTTTTATTGCTTATGCTCAATAAACATGTTGATAACTCAATTTGTTTTTCACCTAAACTTGTTGATAATTTCCCCCATTGAACAGTCAGGTAACTATCCTGCTTCTCCTGCATCAGGAAACAGTCAAAGATTAAAACCTACAGGTAGAACGTACATTTAGTTACCTCTCTTTACCTATCATGATAGTCTCCAAACTCAGTAGTAATACTTGTCTAATAAAAGGCATTATAAACGTCAGGGGTCACTATGATTTATGGTAGAAATGGAGCTGTTATTTTAACCTCAGAAGTAGGGCAGATTATGGGTGAGGCTGCTCTCCTCCCATCTACAAACACTGATTTAACTGGGTGTGGTCTGGCTTTGGTAATCAATTCATCAAAAGCTTAGTGAACTTATCTTTCCTAAAAAACATTCTTTTGTATCAAGAAGCAAAACATTTTTTGTATGATTTACATTTTTAAAATAAGTGTGAATTTTACAACTGCTGCATACAAAACATCAAAGAGAAACCTTAATGTAACTGTGTGATTTAATCAAAGAGGACAGCAAATAAATCAGGCAGACTGAACTTTAAGATCACACACAAACCTTTAGCTACCAAACAAGTGGCTTCATTGCCCTTACACTTCCCCTGTATTTATTATGTTCCTATGGCAACGGAGCACAAACCCAACCCTGATATAAACCTACTCAGAGTCTGAGCAGAACTAATCCCTTCTGCTGAGAACAGAAGACAAAACGGGTGATAAAAAGGTGTATGATGGGATTCCCACTGATGGGACTCCAACCTGGCTTCCCCTCATATCAAATACAACGCTTTACCTTCATGGTTCTTTAAGAACCACAGTAGCATGACAGCATTTCAGATGAAAGCTGAGTGAACGTTCACTTCAGTCAATGCAGACCTTGTGGCATTTTGCTGAAGAAAACACCTCCACACAAAGAATAAATGAAACTTTACATCGTTAAATGATACGAATTAGAAAATGGTTCATGATTTTAATACTGTGCCACTTTAAAGGAGAGCAGCAGGTGTTTGTGAGGGCGAACTGTACCTCTAACATCTGAGTGGCTGTGTTGCCTCTGGCTCCCAGCAACACCATAGCCAGAGCTGAGGAGATGCTGAACGGAGAGAAGATGATGTTTGAGGAGTTGTCATTATCTCCCAGCTTTTTGAACAAAGCCAGAGAGAAAGAGGTGTTGGCTTTAGATAGAGGGGTGGATGATGCCATGGTGCCTGTAGAAACAACAGCAGGACTCGAATTACTATACCTAAAGTTCTTAATAACATCAAGAATATTGTTTTTATTCTTGTCAAAGCAAAATCAACAACAACAAAAAGAATATTAAACTGCATGTTTACAAGTGCACGGATATTTATCCTTCATATATGACACTTGTAATGTTTTGCACATTTAAACTGTCTTAAACGATTAAATAAACGAACCCATCATAATTTCTTAGTTGTTTATTTACTAACTACAATTATAAAAAACAAATATTATTAGCATTATTTTCTAGCAGTGGTTATTCGTACCGTCGTACGTAAGAATTTAAATCCTTGCTAGCTTGATTGATAAAGGGAAAACTAACAAACGTGATGAATTTAGCACACAACAAGCGGAACAAAACCCGTTTTCCTAATGGGTTCAAATGAACCAGCATAAAAATTATATTCCACTCACTGTCAGATGCTTGCTGTGGTCCTCAATGATACTTTAGGGAGAAAGAAGAATCCAGCTTGAAGCACCAGTTTATATCTATGACAAGAAACACGCCCTGAAATTCTTTTGTTTAACACACCCTGAAGAAGACAACTTCCGCATTTGTCTACGGAAACCGACAAGGGACAAAAAGCATCACATTGACGACCCTCTTACTTATACAATACAGAAGAAACGAGAAGAATAAATTGAAGAAATATAACGAAAATAAGTATGTGTGTAAATATAAAAAGTATAACATTTATAAAGTAAAAAAGTAGAACATTTGCATTAATTAGAGGAAAGTTAATCAAACTAGAAATAGGTTTAGAACTCATTCACACCTATCCCCAAACAAACTCAGGTACAATAAGAAAAAAAATGTAAATATAGAATAAAAATATGAGAGTAAAACCGAAAAATAGACTAAAATCTCAAGTAGTTATCAACAGGTTCAAAGTGCAAACAGGCAAGTGAGCTCCTGGCCCCTCCCCTCCATGAGCACTCTGCTCCCCGCATCCAGTCAGCGGCATCTAGAATAACATTTTTTTTTTTCTCTGAATCAAATGTTTTATTAATATAAAACTGTTAACTGCCATTTTATAC